>SJYC01017424.1:0-53240 GCA_006408675.1 Madoqua kirkii | reverse complement strand
AGAGGATGAGATGGTTGGATGGCCTCACTGACTCGATGAACGTGGGTTTGAGTGAACTCTGGGATTTGGTGATGGAGAGGGAGGCCTGGCGTGCTGCAGTTCTTGGGGTTGCAAAGAGTTGGACACAACTGAGCGACTGAACTGACTAAGGTGTGATGGTTTGGTAACAATAAAGGGAGGATGATCTCTACCACTACTATTTCTGCTACTATGAGATGAAGACAATGAACATTCACTGAATGCTTCCGGTATATATGGGACATCATGCTAAGCATTTCTAATGGATTAAATAATATCTACAACCATCACAGAAAATAAGAGCAGCTAATTATTCCCACATAGGGATAGTGGAACGTGGTGATGGCAGGACAAAATAATGCCAAGCACTCTGTTAAGCACTTTCCCAACAAAAAGTTATTTAACATAACAACAACAGGAGTTTAGGGTCTAAGACTATCTCTGTCTTACAGATAAGAGAACTGAGTCTCACAGTTAAGCTACAAGGCTGGCATTCAGACTCTGACCATCTTAACCTTGGCCTTGGCCTTCACAACATTTATGCCATAAACATTTTGGGGTGCAGAGAGTTAAGCTTGCCTCTTTGTTTCAACATCTGAGTGTCTGGGATTTGGTCATCTTATTGCTCTGAGCTCAATCTCCTCACTCAGGGCATCTGTGCTTCCTACCTGGCTAGTTTGTTCTGAAGATCAGTGGAGATAAAGTGAAAGTCTGCAGCATTTAGTTGAATTTTAAAAAGGTCTGGAGGTGTCTTAAGTCCTAGCTTGGGTACTTACTCTCTGTGTGACCTCATCCAAACACATGGAACTGTCTGGACTCTACTTATTACTGAGTCCAAGCTCATACTGCTTGCTGCACGATAGGCCAAGAAATTGAGAGACAAGTTGCTGTTGTTTTCAATATTTATTTCTATTTGGCTGCGCTGGGTCTTCACTGTGGCACCCGGGGCTTCTCTTGTTGCGCTGCAGGAGTTAGTTGCCCTGCCAGTTCTCCGACCAGGGACTGAACCCACAACCCCTGCATTGGAACATGGTTTCTTAACCACTGGACCACCAGGGAAGTCCCTGAGAGATGCATTTTTGGGTAAGGAATGGCAACTTTATTTAGAAAGTCAGTAGACAGAGAAGATGGTAAACTACTGTCCCAAAGAACCATCTTACTTGAGTTAGAATTAAGGCTTCTTTTATACTAAAAGGGGAGAGGATATGACTGATTGTTGCAGATTTCTTGGTCCCAGAGTCCTTTGTTCTTGCAGCTGTCCACATAAATCTAGTCACAATGTTCTTAAAAATCTCCAACAAATGTTCTTCTCTTCTACAACTTTTTTTACAATTTATTTTTAATTGAAAGGTAATTGCTCTGTAGTATTGTGTTGGTTTCCACCAAACATCAACATGAATCAGCTACAAGTCTACCCATGTTCTGTGTACCTCTATGCCGCTGCTGCTGCTAAGTTGCTTCAGTCGTGTCTGACCCTGTGCAACCCCATAGATGGCAGCTCACCAGACTCCTCCGTCCCTGGGATTCTCCAGGCAAGAACACTGGAGTGGGGTGCCATTTCCTTCTCCAATGCATGAAAGTGAAAAGTGAAAGTGAAGTCGCTCAGTCACGTCCGACCCTCAGCGATCCCATGGACTGCAGCCCACCAGGCTCCTCCATCCATGGGATTTTCCAGGCAAGAGTACTGGAGTGGGGTGCCATTGCCTTCTCCTGTGTACCTCTATAAGAAAGGAAAAAGTGTTACTATACCTTTAAAGAACAGAGCCTTAAGAATGAGTTCTCCTGTATATTTCAGGCTGCAGGGAACTTTCTATAACAAAAGGCGTAGAGCCAGCATGACTAAGCACAGACAACAGAGCACAGGGTTAGAGCTAAGGAATAGATTCAATATGGAGTCAGGCTTGCTCTTCTCTGTTACATACTTGGTCTTTGCTTCTTAACACCACAGAGATGTCAGAAGCACTCAAGGAAATAATAGATTGTGGCTAACAACTATGCTTTGCTCTTTCGTGGTTTCATGCACATTTCATCCCTGTTTTATGAGATGGGAACTACTATGATATCCATTTGACAGATGAGACTGCTGAGGATGGAGAAATTTCAGAAACTTACCAAGGCTCTATCCTAATACATACCAGAGCCAGGGTATGAATCTAGGCAGGACTACCTCTTACCTGCCCCACAAACACCAACATCTTTGATGACAGGCAATTCCAGGTTTGAATTCAAGCTTTACCACTTACCAGATGTGTCAGAATATATTATTTACCCTCACTGAGACTCAGTTTGCACATCTGCAACATAGTGGTCACCGGGGAGGATTGACAGAGATCCTCTATGCAAATACCTAAGCTGATAGCCTAGGGTGTAATCAGCTGAAAATAAATGTTAGTCCCCTTCCAGTTGGGATACTGGTGAGATAAATTGCTCCCTGAAGGCTGACACAGGGAGAACTGCCTACCTCTGTCCACCAAATGAGACTTGGAGGAATTAAACTGGGCAACTTTAATCGATCATCTTGTAATTTCCCCAACTGGATGCAGAATTGCCACACTCTATCACAGAGTCATTGCATTGGTCACTCCACGGGGCCTGAGGAATGCATTGTTGTATCTTTGCTATTAAGATGGGGTTTATCTAATTAAAATCAAGGAGTTCTGCAAACAGCCTATGGTGTTTTAATTCCAGTAGGCAGTGTTTAATCAGAACAATTGCCTATGTGCCTACTGACTGTGTTTCTTTTGGATCAAATTCCCCACTTAATGTGCCATAGGATTGCACATTGATTGAAGCTGATGCCAGACTAGACGGGGATGGTATGACAGTTTGCTGGGAGCTGAGTGGTTACTGTTTTCACAGCTTTTATTTTTGCTAGTTAAATAAACCCTGAATAGATGGGAGACAATTGTTTTATCTTTCCCCCATTGACTTGGACATGTGTGGATTTCTTCACTTGTTTGACAAGAATATATATTAGGGCTTACTGTGAGCCAGGTGTTATACTAAGTAAGTAAAATAAAGTCACTCAGTCGTGTCCAACTCTTTGTGACCCCGTGGACTGCAGCCCACCAGGCTCCTCAGTCCATGGGATTCTCCAGGCAAGAATACTGGAGTGGGTTGCCATTTCCTTCTCCAGGGGATCTTCCTGATCCAGGGATCGAACCTGGGTCTCCCGCATTGGAGACAGACGCTTTAACCTCTGAGCCACCAGGGAAGCCAGGTGTTATGCTAGGTTCTGGGTAATTCAGTGACAGTGTTTAAGAGCTGGTTCTTGATGTCTCAGGGAACAAGATCCCAGGATGTGGAAGTTGCACATATGCAATGAATCACAGTCTTACTGGAAATCTGAAATTAAAGGTTATGACTAATGGCCCAAAGGAAAGAATCTTGGGAGGGTAAAGTTAGCCTGACTTAGGGTGAAGTTCATACCCTTCTGTTTTTATAGCTGTGTGCCCTTGGTCAAATTGCACCTTTATTGAACTTCAAATGCTAGGTGATTTTGTTAATGTAACACATGGCAAAGCCAGGATTTGAACCCTGGTGACTGACTCCAGAGATTCATAATAACCACTCTGCTATATAATGAGAATGGAGTAAATAAAGTGCCTTACATTGGTATGGTGCTTCAGGTGAAAAATTATATCATCTGACCCTTTAGGAAACCCATGGCTGTGAGGAGGATGGGAAGATGCTAATCTGGAAAAGCACATGCACTCCAGTGCTCATAGCAGCATTGTTTACAGCAGCCAAGATACGGAAGCGCTCTACGTGTCCATCAATAGAAGAAGGGATAAGTAAGATACAGGGTGTGTGTATGTGTATAGGCACGTGTGTGTGTAATGGAATATTACTCAGCCATAAAAAAGAACGAAAAATTTGCCATTTGCAGCAATACGGATGGACCTGGAAGGCTTTATGCTTAGTGAAACTGTGTCTTTGATCATCTATGTATTTAAGAAATATTCCTGAGCACCTAGTATAAATCAGTCATGATTCAGAGCTTTGGGGAAACTCTGGTGAATAAGGCAGGCAAAGATTCTGCTTTCATGAAACTTATATTTCAGGGCATGGAGTTTAGAAAACAGGAACAAAGGACAGTTTCAGATACTAATAGTAATACCATTATCTTTATAACTCTGTAGAGGTGGAAGTTAAGTTGCAGAAAAATGTATTTAAGAAATATTCCTGAGCACCTAGTATAAATCAGTCATGATTCAGAGCTTTGGGGAAACTCTGGTGAATAAGGCAGGCAAAGATTCTGCTTTCATGAAACTTATATTTCAGGGCATGGAGTTTAGAAAACAGGCACAAAGGACAGTTTCAGATACTAATAGTAATACCATTATCTTTATAACTCTGTAGAGGTGGAAGTTAAGTTGCAGAAAACTGTTAGTTATTCGATTAATTCCTGCCCATAGAATTGCGTCTGTCCACAATGTGGGAGACCTGGGTTCGATCCCTGGATTGGGAAGATCCGCTGGAGAAGGAAACAGCAATCCACTCTGGTACTATTGCCTGGAAAATCCCATGGACAGATGAGCCTGATAAGTTACAGTCCATGGGGAATTGAGCTAAATAAAATCTTGGAAGGACTTCTCTGGTGGTCCAGTGGTTAAGACTCTGAGCTTCCATTGCAGGAGGTACAGGTTCATTGGTGGGGGAACTAAGATCCCACATGGAGCTCATCCAAAATAAAAATAAAAATAAATTTAAGCCAACATCTTAAAAAATACTTTGATATATGTTTTATATTTGTATGGGAGTCATGATTATATCTTCTATTAAAATGTATAATAGCTTGGAATATGTACATTAACAAGATAATTTCAGACAGTAGTAAGTATTATCAAGAAAGCAAGATAGGTATGGTTTTGGAGAGTGATTGTGAGGAGGCTAGGAAGATGCAGGTTTGGATGGTGTGTTGGGAAAGGCCTTGCTGAGGGGGAGAAACTGGAGCTGAGACTCCAGTGGATAAAGGAGGGTAGAATGTTCCAACGGAGAAGGCAATGGCACCCCATTCCAGCACTCTTGCCTGGAAAATCCCATGGACGGAGGAGCCTGGTGGGCTGCAGTCCACGGGGTCGCTAAGAGTCAGATGCGACTGAGCGACTTCACTTTCACTTTTCACTTTCATGCACTGGAGGAGGAAATGGCAACCCACTCCAGTGTTCTTGCCTGGAGAATCTCAGGGATGGCGGAGCCCAGTGAGCTGCCATCTATGGGGTTGCACAGAGTCGGACACGACTGAAGTGACTTAGCAGCAGAGTGTTCCAAGCAGAGGGAATAGCTTGTGCAAATATCCTGAGACAGAGATTCACTCTCATATTTAAGAAACCACTGAATAAGGAGGTGAATGGTAGGTTGTTCAGTCACTGAGCTGTGTCTGACTCTTTGTGACTCTTTGGACTGCACCTTGCCAGGCTCCTCTGTCCATGGGATTTTCCAGGCTAGAGTACTGGAGTAGGTTGCCATTTCCTCCTCTAGGGGATCTCCCTGACCCAGGGATCAAACCCACATCTCTGTGTCTCCTGCATTGGCAGGTGAGTTCTTTACCACTATTTGAGGTCTTTTAGGCTCCATTGAGGATTTAGAACTTTAAGTGCCATGAGAAACTGTGAGGTTTTGCACAGTGAAGTGTAATCTTCTGATTTGTATTAGAGTATGAATGTGTGTATCTTATGTCCTTCCTCAAATTATTATTAAACCTGACATTTTAATTAGCTCATTAAGTCTAATGAACAAAAATTTGTTTAGATTAATAATTATAAACAAATGCAGTCATGAAAGTAACATAATCTTTGTGCAAAACAAGAGCTCTAACAAGAGGAAATAAGAAGGTATCTAGCTTTTAGAAATTTGGAACATAGCTCATGTAGCAGTTTTGGTTTCTGTTTTATCTCAGAGTCGTGGATACCCCAGGCTAACAAGATTAATTTACAAGACATCTTCCAAACGGAGACAGATCTATGAACACTTAGTCAGTTACTGTTTTTCTCTGTGGCATCTGGTCATTGGGCAATAGCAGTTAATTGGTACTGCCGGCAAGCGGCAAGTGCCAGAGACACCTGAGGCTTTTGCACCAACCCCAGTTCACTTTAGGTTGTCCATCTGCTCTCTCTTCCTCTGATAGACCCCCACTGGGAAGGCTCTTCCGGTCTGGTGGTCCCAAGGGGTAGCGGGTAATCTTCTCCCCCTGCCTCCCAACAGGGAGCCCAATTGGGAAGAAATTAACCAGTGGAAAGAAAGCTTGTACAAAGAAAGAAAGAGGAAGCTCAGGGGAGGTGCCCAGAGGCCTGTATATTAGGAAGCAGGAAATGGGCATTTCCTCCTCTTTGGCTTGCTGTGAAATAAAGGTCTATTCTTTCTGTTTAAGTCAATGAAGTTATGTGCCATTCAGATTCCTAGGTGGCTCAGTGATAAAAAAAATTCGCCTGCCAATGCAGGAGACACAGGTTCGATTCCTGGGTCAAGAATATCCCCTGGAGATGGAAATGGTAACCCACTCCAGTACTTTTGCCTGGGAAATCCCACGGACAGAGGAGCCTGGCAAGGTACAGTCCATAGGGTCACAAAGAGTTGGATACAAGTTAGCCACTGAACAACAGATTGGTTCATGAGGTCAAAGAAAGGCCTCCTTTTTGGAGGGACACTGCCTTTGTCTTATCAGGGACAAAAACGGCCGATAGAAAAGGAATTGACCCTCTCTCAGTAGAATCGCTAGGGTCCAACTTCCTACTGATGAATACAGTGTGGGAGACAGTTCCAGGGAACACTTCTCTGGATGATCTTTCTCTGTCTGTAGAGACAAGCCTTTCCATGTAAAAAGAAGACTTTAGCATTGAATGTACTTGGGAATCACTGAAATGTAACTGATAATGACAAGACCTTATGATCAAGGACTGGACCATAATTATAAGAATTATTCTAACTAGAGGTTGAGGACCTGGAATTTGGAGTCAGGCAGATCTGAACTTTGCCAGAGTAGTTGTATGGCAAAGTTAACTAACTTGTCTAAACCTGCGTTTTCCCCATCTGTAAAATGGTAATGATGATACCTTATAGAATCGATGTAATTTTAGGAAGAGAAAAAACACATCTTCCATCAGTTCAGTCACTAAGTTGTGTCCAACTCTTTGCACCCCATGGACTTCAGCCCACCAGACTTCCCTGTTCTTCACCATCTCCTGGTGTTTTCTCAAACTCATGAGTATTGAGTCAGTGATGCCATCCAACTGTCTCATCCTCTGTTATTCCCCTTTCCTCCTGCCTTCAATCTTTCCCAGCATCAAGGTCTTTTCTAGAGAGTTCGCTCTTTGCATCAAGTGGCCAAAGTATTGGAGTCTCAGCTTCAGCATCAGTCCTTCCAATGAATATTCAGGATTGATTTCCTTTAGGTTTGATTGGTTTGATCTCATTGCTGTCCAAGGGACTCTCAAGAGTCTTCTTTAGCACCACAGTTTGAAAGCATCAATTCTTCAGTGCTCAGCCTTCTTTATGGTCCAACTCTCACAACTGTACATAATCATTTGAAAAAAAAAAAACATAGCTTTGACTATATGGACCTTTGTTGACAAAGTGACATGCTTAGTGCAATAATGGAAGAACACAGTCAGTCTGCATGCACAATAGGGAAAAGAAATGAAGTCCCTAGGAATTAGCAAGGTTTATGTAACCCCATCTCGGAGAGAGGAAACTAGCTAGAATAGAGAAACAAGGATACTCTCTAGGCTGTAGGGAAATAGGTTTTATTGTGCTGGAGGCAGAATGTCCCTTCAGTTAGGGACAAAATAGAGCAACACATACTTTTCATGGTTTTGATTAGCTCTGCATTAAGCTACTTTCCTGTTACTAATTCAATATCCCAAGAATTGTCACACAGGTAAATGTGAGCACCTGGAGAGCTGACTGTGGTCACTGGAAACACATATTCCCCATGCTAAAGGGATTTATTAGCTAGAAGTGAACACGGGGATAATATTCCTTGAGCACATGGATCATAGCCTCTCTTCAAGGTGTTCAAGGCCTAGAATTAAGGTGGATCCCATTGAAGATCTATGCCTTTCTCATCAACCATGATCGTTACTTGAAAAATAATTAATTGGTGACTTGGGACTCTAGTTTTGCTAAAGTAGGGTGACCATGTGTCCTGGTTTGTGCGGGACGGTCCTGCGTGTGTGCATGTTATCCCAGAGTAATTACTCACAGCACTACTTTCCATTCTGAGATCTGTCTTGGTTTAGGTGATTAATTATGTGACCCTACCCTTATCACCTGGTAATTGGCCCAAGCTTGGGAGAACTCACTCACAGTATTTCTGACTGTAGACAGATGTTCCTTTTTGTGACATTTTCCTTTTTGGGGGGTCAATTGGGCTTAAAACGTATTTAAAACTTCAAAAATAATAAGTGGTTGGGCAATGGCCATTTGATAAAGAGTAGTATTAGTACTGTCATCATCTGTGGAGATAAAGGTTTCTGCTGATGAAAAGGCCTGCAGTGTGGTAGAACCATCAATTAACCAGAACGTTTTCCTTTTTCCCAAGATGAAGAAAAACATTCTGGATGCCTACTGAAAGCCAGGCCCTGTGCTTGATATTCTGTGTGCATTTCATTTCAACAGTTTTTAGATATAAGTTTATGGACAAGGCTTTTCCTCCTCTAAATTGCAGTTTTGTCCTGGTGTTTATTGACTGGGTGATTTCATGCAGATCACTGACCCCTGAGACTTCAGTTTTTCTCTCTTTTGGAGGAGGTTTAAAATGGGGGATCACCTCTAACTGAGATGATCAAAGAGTGGGATCAGTAAGAGAATGGTCATTAAGAAAAGCTGTAATCGTCTTGTTTCTCTTGTCTGAAGCGAGTGTTCACAGAATAGTCTGTGAGATCATGCTCTTTAGCTCTCACGCCACCTCCAACACACTACTTGATGTCTGTGTGTAAGAGGACTTCCCACACCATTTCTGCCTGTGAATCATAACCAGGGAAGGGGCTTGACCACAGAGACGGATAAAAGCCCTGGACTTGAGCATTTTGGATTCAGACGCCGGGTGAGAGTGAGAAGTGGTTTTTCTGCTGGCTGCTCTGCCTTTTTTTTTTTTTTTTTTTGCTTTGTCTTCTTTCTCCAGCACATGACAGGATCTGGCAGAGGTAGTGGTCAGGGGAGGATGATGGAGGAAGCAACCTTTTCTCTCACTGAGGGAGATGTGCTCCACTGAAACTATGAAGTGGAACTTCACATGGCTGGGCCCTCGCTGGCTGGAAAGGGCAGCATGCGAGCCAACAAAAGTGCTCTTAGTTTTTTGTCAATGAAAACCCAGTAGACCTCAGGAAGAGATGACCGCACTTGCCCCACTTGATTCGCATGAGAGATAAAGGCCTCCGTTGTGGAGCCAGCCTTCGGGCACTGTCTGATGCTGCTGTTTCTGCTGCGCAGAATTTGTGCGTCCCGCATGACTCCGGCCCACGCAGCCCTGTTCCCTCTGGGTGACTCTGACTGCTTAGCATTCTGCAGATTCTTGGCTCTGGTCTGGAGAGCCCGCCACTCAAAATGAGCATGGCCGTGTGGGCCGCAGACCTTTTGACGTGGGAAATAGTTCCAAGGGGCATGTAGATTACAATGGGCTTTTCTTATGGTGTTTAAATATATACTGGCTTTTTGGCAAGTGAAATTCACACATACGCACACACACAAACGTAATCCTCAGTGATTAGAATTTCCAATCAGTCATAATCTGTAAAAATAATTCTGTGGGGTGAAGGGAAAGCAGTGTTTAAGTACATTTGTTGCTGTTCCGTCTCTTAAGTCGTTTCCGGCTCTTTGAGACCCTGTGGACAGGCTCCTCCGTCCCTCATTTACCTCCTGGAGTTTGCTGAAATTCATGTCTGTTGTGTTGGCGATGCTGTTTATCTACCCATCTCTTCCTCTGTCGCCCCCTTCTCCTTTTGCCTTCAATCTTTCCCAGCATCAGGGTCTTTTCCAATGAGTTGGCTGTTCACATCAGGTGGCGAAAATATTGGAGCTTCAGCTTCAGCAACAGTCCTTCCAATGAATATCGAGGGTTGATTTCCTTTAGGATTGACTGGTTTGATCTCCTTGTTGTCCAAGGGACTCTCAGGAGTCTTCTCCAAAACCATAATTCAAAAGCATCAGTTCTTGATACCATGCTACAGACCCCCTGTAGACAGTTTCCTAAAACTGTCTTGTTAACTCTTCACTGAAACTTTCAAGATATTATTGTCCCACTGTATTAGTGGGGAGACCAGGATTCAGAGAGTTAAATTATTGGCCTAAGATGGTCACACACACACAAAAAGGGTGGTCCTAGAAGATAATACCAGTTGTAAATCAGTTACATGTCAAATGCAGTGGTAGGCATACCATAGACAGTTCCTTTTTGAATTCTGTTAACAACTTTATGAGGTAAGCATTATCCCCACTTATAGATGAAAAAGATCAGATTTCCAGTGGGTAGATAGTATTGTCTAGAGTGGCAGCCAGGATTGGAAATGTGTTTTTGCCCACATCTTGCCACCATATGATCCCCCTGTTAAGAACCAGAGGCTTTTCATAGCAAATGGACTTATCTCAAGGATGTGATCAAAAGGGAAGCTGCTTGGAGCTGACTTAATACAAGCTCCCCTACCTACGTCAGAAACTGTGTTCAATCATTTCTTTACTTCCTTAGCAAACTTTGAAGACATCTTGTGTACAAAGTGTCACAGAGGATACTGGAGTTCAAAACAACGACTTCATGCATGTGTAACAGAAAACATTTATCTATGTTCTTTATACAGAGATAGTAAGCAAAGTGATGCTGTTTTTACAAAATTGAAGTACAGTTGATTTACGATGTTATAGTAGTTTCAGGTGTACAGCATAGTGATTCAGTGCTTTTGCAGATTATATATATTCCATTAAAAATTATTGCAAGAATGGCTATGACTTCCTGTGCTGTACAATATGTCTTTGTTGCTTATCTATTTTATATATAGCAGTTTGTATGTCCTAATTCCATACCCCTATCTCACCCCTTCGCCTTTTTGTCTCCCCAGTGGTGGCCGGTAGTGTGTTTTGTTTATCTGTGAGTCTGCTTCTGTTTTGCTATATACATTCATTTGTTTTGGTTTTTAGATTCCACGTATAAGTGGAATCATATAGTGTTTGTCTTTCTCTGACTTATTTCACTAAGCATAATATTTTCTAGGTCCATTAGCATTGCAGCACATGCAGAATTTTATTCTATTTGGTGGCTTAGTAATGAATAAAATTCTTCTGTGTCTATGTATATATGTGAACATACACACACATACACCCCATATCTTCTTTATCCATTTGTCTGTTGGTGAACATGAATTGCTTCCATACCTTGGCTATTGTAAATAGTGCTGCTATGAACATTTGGGTATATTTTTGTGAATTAGTGTCTTTTTTTCTTTTTTCTGAGTATACACCCAAGGAGTGGAATTGCTGGGTAGTGGAAATATACTTGACAAGAGCCTCCATACTCACTGAGCATTTCAGTAATTGGCATTTAAATCTTTATATGTCAAAAATGTTCTTATCAGCAATATGTAAATTTCCAAAATAGCATGTAACACTTAAAAATGCTACCATCTACAGTAGGCTGCTGCTGCTGTTGCTGCTAAGTCACTTCAGTTGTGTCCAGTTCTGGGTGACCCCATAGATGGCAGCCCACCAGGCTCCCCCGTCCCTGGGATTCTCCAGACAAGAACACTGGAGTGGGTACAGTAGCCTGAAGGTAGGTTGTTATTTTTCACATGCTCTCGAACAGGAACCTGAGACAGAGAGATTAAGCAGATTGAAATATCAAGTCTTCAACTACAATAGATTGAGCCAAGATTGTGAACTCACTTCAGTTTCAGTTTGTGAGCTTTCTGCTTCTTCATTCTGTTGATGTGTGTACATATGCAGTTTATTTCTCAACTCAAATTTTGGAAACTTCTCATTGGGCTTTGCTTTTAAAAAAAACATCAAACATTTTTCAGTAGACTCAAACATATGCCCTAGGATCTGGGGACCTAATTATTAGCTATGCCTAGTGATCCTTATTTTGTTTCCAGTTTTAAGTTGTGACCCCTTTAAGGACTGTAGTTATGTACCATCTCCATTTATTCTTTGTCTCCCTCTGTAAGACCCTGGAGTGCCTTACACATTGTAGGTACATAGGAAGTGTTTATTGAGTAATAAGGTGATTTTTGCATATTTGGCTTTTTTTCTTATTTGTTTGTTTGGCTAAAAGAAGATGAGAATTGGTCACCGAGAAGGGAGTAACAGTCACAATAGGGATGTTTAGCATCCTTTATTCAAGAAGATGAGGCCAAATGTAGTTATGTTAGAAATGTTTGGAAATTGAAGCTAAAGAAACAATGTGTGTGTGTGTGTGTGTGTGTGTCTGTGTGTGGTGGTGGTGGGTTGCAAATGTTCCCAGCTAGCCAATGGCAAAGCTGGGAAAAGGCACATTTTCCTCTTCTTCTCCTTGTCCTTTTTCTTTTTCCCCCCAGTTAATGGTACACTATACTTCTGCTTGGGAGGTTCACACTGAGTGACCTAGCAGATGTTTCTAGCAGGTAGACTGCTGTGAAGAGTGTGCCATGCAGATACCCGGAGTTTATTTCTGTGTGCAGAGAGGTAGATAGAAGAGGGGCAATGAGTGTTGCATGCTGCAACACTAGATTCTATTTTAGATTTGCAATGATATGATGCTGTTCTGTGATCATTTGTGTTCTTTTTTAATTAAGAAAACTTTCAAATAGATATTTCCAGTGTCAAAATTAGAGGAGACCTGTGTGCTTGTATGTGTGTGGTTTCTCTGCTGGGGAGTAACTTGGAAACCTTTGCAAGCTGATGATAACAGCCGTTACAATTTGACTAGTCTGGCATGAATTTTTCCAAAGATACACAACACTGATCATCCGAAGACTGCAAGAAAAGCAAAAAAAAAAAAAAAAAGAAAGAAAGAAAGAATAGTCTCAAAGGGAAGGGCTGAAGCAAGCCTGTGAGGGTTTTTTAAGGGCCCAAATTTCCTTCTGCAAGAGGTACCTTCTTGAAAGTGATACAGAAAGGCTGGGGTTCTATTTTTTTTGTTTCTTTTTTTAAAAAACCACGCTCTTGGGAAGTTGCAAAAGCTGAACAGAAAGTATGAAATCTGGAAGTTTAAAAAAGGCACAAAATCTCTCCAAAGTGGCCAAAAAATGACTGACATGGAGAAGCAGAGAATATTGACTCACTTGTCATTTGTCCCAAATCTCATTTAGTTCATTCTTTTTTCCTATTCATTTAAGAATTAAGAAAGTTTACTAATTATTGTCCCAGAACTTTTCTCTTAAATTCTTCTTCTGTACTACAAAAATTATTCTTATAATTTATTATTAATAACAAAGTTCCAGAAATGCTTCCTTGAAAAGAGCAAGTCACAGGGTTGTATCATCTGATGCACAGGAGATCCTGGCAGACGTAACTAAGCAGGACTGGAGACAGATTCACTCCAGGGCATGCACGAGAAAGCTGTCTCACTTCATCCAGGTCTGATCCGGTGAGCCAAGTCGCCTGAAGTTACCCCAGTCTCTTTTGTGGAATGGCCTTCTCTGGAGGATCTGAGTAGACAGAGCAGTGATTTAGATCCAGAGTCAGTTGCTGACTCTTCCATTTAGTGAGCTGCATGACCTCGGACAGCACTTCAGCTCTCTGAGCCTCAGAATTTCTCAGCTGTAAAATGGGGATGCACAACCTCCAGCTACCTCACTGAGTGGTTGTAAAACTTAAATGAGGAAATGTGGACAAAGTATTTGTGTTCAGTAGCTCAGTCATGTCTGCGTCTTTATGACCCCATGGATGTAGCCTGCCAGGCTCCTCTGTCCATGGGATTCTCCAGGCAAGAATGCTGGAGTAGATTGCCATTTCCTTCTCCAGGGGATCTTCCTGACTTGTGTCTCTTACATTTCTGACACTGGCAGGTGGATTCGTTACCACTGCACCACTTGGGAAGCCCAGGCAAAGTATTTGGCATGCAGTAAACGCTGCCATGGGCCCTGCTTCTGCCATTTTTTTTAAAATTAGAGCCAGTGGCTATGTGGAGGTTGATAGGTATTCACGCCAAGAATATACGAACACCTAGGGACTTTCTGGTGTCCCAGTGGTTAAAACTTTGCCTTCTAATGCATTGGGTGTGGGTTCAGTCCCCAGTCAGGGAGCAAAGATCCCACATGTTTTTCAGCCAGAAAACCAAAACATAAAAGAGGAGTAGTGTTGTGATAAATTCAATAAAGACGTTATATGTATGGCAAAACCAATACAATATTGTAAAGTAATTAGCCTCCAATTAAAATAAATAAATTTAACTTAAAGAAAAAAATAGCAGGAACACCTACTGTGAGCAAGATAGGCGCACTGAACTCAGTCCAGGACTCAAGGGGAAGGGGTGATATATAGGGGCTCATGTTCATCATCTCTGGGATGTCAGGCTCTGTGCGAGGCCATCTCACATACGTCATATTAATCCTTGCAGTAACCTATGAGCTGGAGTTATCACGCAAAACTCATCTCCTCTTAAGGATTCGGAAACGGGCTAGGGGGTTTCTTACCTTCCTACCATCATGCAGCTCAGCAAGTGACAGACTTGAGAAAGCGTTTCATGTTTGCCTTTGATTTATTGTGTAGCTCACCAAGTTCATAGTCTCAGACATGTGTTTTAGGAAGTTCCCTACAGATGGACCGTGTAGCATTGCTTTCATTCTTAACAATGGCTGGATCACAGGTTTTTCTGATGTGCTGATTAATTGTGACCCCACTGCTAGCTGTCTTCTGTCTGAAGAGCGTGTCTGCCCACCAGCCTTTCTGGTGACTACAGTAGAAAGCTGCCTTTTGAGGCCTTTGCCCTGAGTGAGAGGTGGAGAGGGACAAAGAGATCTTGAGCAAGGCTCTCAACTGAAAGTGTTGAGACTGGCTCAGTTTTTTTTCAAATTTTCCAGACCTTCCTTCTGTGCCTTTGTGGAAGCTGTTTGCTTGATTTCATGAAGTCTTCCTCATCACGCATATACATCCTGCTTGACTTGACTTTTTTTTCCCCTGCATTAAGGCCTTTTTTTTTTACCAACAGGTAGCCTGAAACATTCCCTTCGTCTTCACCTGTCTTTGCAATTATCATAATGTAGTGAGAATAATTGGTTTCCCACCTTGCTCCATTAAGCCGGAAGCTCCTTGAAGGTATGGATTGTGCTTTGCTCCTCTTTATTTCTACTGTCCACTGCCTGGCATGTGTAAAACTGGTGTATGAGTACTAATAATCAAGGATTCAAAAGGGGCCAGCACTGATGTCTGAATTACTATGAGGCATCTGAGAGGGTTGTTGTCCTCTTAGGAGACTAATCATTTATGACCACTTTCCAAGCCTTTGCTTCATCTTGGCATCCTCATTTTTACCCAGTCACAGCAATCTCAGAATACCTCTATGCTGTGCTGTGCTTAGTTGCTCAGTCGTGTCCGACTCTTTGCAAGCCCATGGACTATACAGCTGGCCAGGCTCCTCTGTCCATAGGAATTCTCCAGGCAAGAATACTGGAGTGGGTTGCCATGCCCTCCTCCAGGGGATCTTCCCAACCCAGGGGTCAAACATGGAATACCTCTAATTGATGACTATTTTGGTCTAAACACTGCTTTGATTGCTTATTTCTATTCTCTACCTGGGATCCGTGGGAATTCTGATTTAACTGTTTTGGGTATTGATCTCCCAGAGCGGATTGTTTAAATATAACCAGCACAATACAAGTGGCTCTGAGATCCTAGCATTTGAGGAAGAGATACACATGCGTGCCAAAGAGAAAACCATTCATGAATGCTGGGGGCAAGGGAGGGGACAGCAGTTGAAAAGGATATGAAAGCCACTTCCCTTTCTCCTGCGAGTAGAAACTCCAGAAGAAGTTATCAGAACCATTCATCTCTGTGATCATTCATTTATCTGTTCATTCATTCATCCTCTAGAGCCCCTCAATAATCTCTCTTCTGCTCCTATCTAGATCATCATCTTCTGCAGCACTGAGCATGGCTCTTCTGGGGTTCCCCGTTATTCACGAGATAAAGTGCAAGCTCCTTAGTGTAGCACCCAGGATCACTTTCTGCCCACTTGATCCCTCTCATCGCCTGCAGCCCCTCACTAGTACCTCTCTAAGCTCCAGTTGTATTGAACTCTTAAGGACACCATTGAAATGCTAAGTTTTTTAAATTGTTGAGAAGTTTATTTATAAACTTTTTACCTATCTTAAATATAGATGTTTACTTGTTCATAACAATACTGTTCAGATCATTCATGAAAATTTCTGGAACATTAAATACCTAATCATCCTCTTAAATTATCTTTCTTACTGACAAATTGTATAACAAAGATAGCATGAACATATTTGACTTTAAGTAAACCTAGGCAGAATAAAAGTGCTATATTTAATGCTAATAAACACAGGGTGGTTTTAATTTAACTTAGACTAGCTTTTGTTTACTGAATAGGGCTCTTTACAAATACCCTCCTGAGGTTAGCTCAGTTCAGTTTAGTCACTCAGTCGTGTCCAACTCTTTGCGACCCCATGGACTGCAGCATGCCAGGCTTCCCTGTCCATCACCAACTCCTGAAGCTTACTCAAACTCATGTCCATCAAGTCAGTGATGCCATCCAACCATCTCATCCTCTGTCATCCCCTTCTCCTCCTGCCTTCAATCTTTCCCAGCATCAGGGTCTTTTCCAATGAGTCAGTTCTTCTCATGAGTTAGCCAAAGTATTGGAGTTTCAGCTTCAGCATCAGTTCTTCCAATGAACATTCAGGACTGATTTCTTTTAGGTTTGACTATTTGGATCTCCTTGCAGTCCAAGGGACTCTCAAGAGTCTTCTCCAACACCGCAGTTCAAAAGCATCAATTCTTTGGCGCTCAGCTTTCTTTGTTGTCCAACTCTCACATCCATACATGGCTACTGGAAAAACCATAGCTTTGATTAGATGGATCTTTGTTGGTAAAGTAATGTATCTGCTTTTTTAGATGCTGTCTAGGTTGGTCATAGCTTTTCTTCCAAGGAGCAAATACCAGTAGAAATTAGAAACAAAATAACAATAACATAGATACATGCATAGAGACATACATAAGTATAAAGCCATAAACAAAAAGAGACCTTGTAGCTTTTATCTTAAAATGTTAGCCATTAGACAGGTATAATAAGGCAAAGCCCACTAGCTTGTTAAGCAGTTGAATCCAAATTGTATTTCTGATATTTTGTTTTGCTTCCACATTTTTGATGTCTTCTTCCCCTTCTTCTCTTTACTTAGTTTTCACTTGATCTTACCCAAAGGCCAAGAAGCTATCTTACTTAGTTTTCAAAACTCAGCTTCACTGTATCCCCACAGTATCCCTTTGCCTGATACTGCCAATCTAAGGAGATATGAGTCCTTTTCTTCACTATAGTGTCATAGGCACAGATTTGTTATAGCTCTGATTATATTGTGCAGAACCTGTTTGGTATTCATCTTTCCTACTTGTCTGTGAGCTTATCTTCAAGGCCTATGTGTTAGTCCTCACAAGAACAGTGTGTGATATACAGTAGGCACTAAATAAATGCTGATTGAATGAGCACATTCATTGTATGCTGCATGCCAAGGATTTTGAATGTTACCCTCAATCCAGATAGACTCATTCATAGGTTTTAAGCAGAGGTAGTGATAGGGTTAGATTTGTACTTAAGGTTGGAGTGGAGAATAAAGCAGTTGGGCTCTGCTGGAGATGAAGAATGAAGCTCACCTTCTCATCCTCACCTCTAGCTCCTTCCAGCATTGTTATACTCCATCCATCCTGAAGAGCATTCACCTTGTGAGCATCTATACTCCTTTAAGATACAGCTGAAACACGATCTCCTCCAGGTGCTGTCTCTGACCCATTTTCTTAGCACTTTGTAGTGTTCTTGTATGTAATATTTTGAATATTTTGCAGCCATGAAATTAAAAGATGCTTACTCCTTGGAAGAAAAGTTATGACCAACCTAGATAGCATATTGGAGAGCAGAGACATTACTTTGCCGACTAAGATCCATCTAGTCAAGGCTATGGTTTTTCCTGTGGTCATGTATGGATGTGAGAGTTGGACTGTGAATAAAGCTGAGCACCGAAGAATTGATGCTTTTGAACTGTGGTGTTGGAGAAGACTCTTGAGAGTCCCTTGGACTGCAAGGAGATCCAACCAGTTCATTCTGAAGGAGATCAGCCCTGGGATTTCTTTGGAAGGAATGATGCTAAAGCTGAAACTCCAGTACTTTGGCCACCTCATGTGAAGAGTTGACTCACTGGAAAAGACTCTGAAGCTGGGAGGGATTGGGGGCAGGAGGAGAAGGGGACGACAGAGGATGAGATGGCTGGATGGCATCACTGACTTGATGGACGTGAGTATGAGTGAACTCTGGGAGATGGTGATGGACAGGGAGGCCTGGCATGCTGCAATTCATGGAGCTGCAAAGAGTCGGACACGACTGAGTGACTGAACTGAACTGAGCACTTTATTATGTGCTGAGCATTTTACAATTAAAAGATTTATCATCTCAGTGGCCCTGTGAGATACTATTGTGAAATACCTTTGACAGTTGGGGCAACTGAAGCTCAGAGAGATTAAGTCACTTGCTTGAATTACCCAGCTATTCTATTTAGGAATAGTTGATGAGATGTGAATGCAAGTCTGACTCATTGTGCTTCCCTATGACAATATCTGTATCATGATTTCTTTCTCTATCTGCATCTCATCACAGGACGCCTGACACAGTTGACTTAAGTGTATTCTGTAGCTCCAGCCAGTGTGCTGGTTGGTATGGAGACAGCAGAAGTCTCAGGACTGTCTATAGTATTTTTCTTCTTATTTCCTCTGGGCAGTGCTGGTGATCCCCATTCTTTCTCTTTCATCCCTCACGCTTCTTTCAGGAAGCTCAGTTTTCAGTTGTATCAGATCACTTTTCTGTCTTCCTTTGACATTAAAAAAAATATTTATCTATTTGACTGCACTGGGTCTTAATTGTGGTGCACGAAATCTTCAACTTTCTTGTGATTTGCAGGATCAAAGTCCTTTATAGCCTCCATAGTACTTCCAAACACACCAAATTCAGGCTTGATAAGTATTGTTGAATGAATGAATTTGGTGAGCAAACCGGTCTCAAGTGGATTTTTCAAAAATAATGTAAAATTCTACAAAGGACTTACATAGTTTTACTCATTCCTACCCTCTATCTGACCATGGGTATTTCTCCCATTTTTCCTTTTTGCCTTGAGATGGAGCTTTTCAGTCTTCTTACTAGGACCCACATTCACCCAGAATTTGCAGTCATGAGGACTTGCTTCCCAGTCCATGATGGTCAAACCACACTTCACACTCCATGCATTTGAATATTCATTCAGTGGCTTTGCTGGCTGCCAAGTCTAATTTTCCTAATGTCCTTTGCTGTCTCTCTCATTGCTTTCGACAGAAGCCAGGCTCACCGCAACACACTCACCCTGTCAGGAAGGCTGAAGAAGCTGCCCCAGACCCAAATTTTTGGTGGCTGGGCTGGTATCCTTTGCCATACAAAGCCTTTAATTGAAAGCAACATAGGGCTTTTAACTTGTTTAAAATGTATCCAAGTCCTGGTGTTCATTGAATTGAACCCAAGACCCAAGACCCATCGTCCCTAGAGAAACACAACATTAGAGGGGACAGAGCTTGGGGTGGGAAGGCCTGTAGGAATGCAGAGGTCTGTAAAATGGCTCCAACACATTCTGTGAGGTTTGGCAAAAGCCAGAGCTCTTGTAGCCAGACACGTTCTGCATGAAGTTCAAACTGATTTGACGTTGTGGCAGGGGATGTCTTTGCTCTCAGAGTTTATTAATCCATGATTCACTTATTAGGGTTGTGTTTTGTATAAGGTGTCCAGGATATCTAATGATTTCTGCTGAAATACTGCTAAAGCTTTGCTTCGCCACTCTCTCTCCCCTTCCTATTCTTGTGTGCTCAGTCACTCAGCTGTGTACAACTCTTCGCAACCCCGTGGACTGTAGCCTGCCAAGATCCTCTCTCCATGGGATTTTCCAGGCAGGAACACTGGAGTGGGTTGCCGTTTCCTCCTCCAGGGCATCCTCCTGACCCAGGGAGAGAACACACATTTCTTGCCTTTTCTGCGTTGGTAGGTGGATTCTTTACCACTGTGTTACCTGGCAAGGCTTCCTATTCTCGGCCAAGATCAAAAAGTGTTCGAATCTGGGATGTCTTGATTTGTATTTAGGTCTTGGAAGTCAAACTGTGTGACAAGATGCAAGCTTGGCAAGATCTATTCCACTCACTCTCTAAAATAACTAGTAACCATCTATTTTTGCTAGTCAGTTGAATATGTGTAGTGGAATTGTCAAACACATTATTTTTCACTTAGAATTATTAGAGCAGTGTCAACAAAGGCATTGTTGTGCATCTCAGGTCATAGGGACATATACTGCCCACCGAGAAGTTATTTGGTGAATATCCCATTATACCACCCATGGCCCTGCTTGGAGAGTTATTCTTGACTCTTGCCTCTCAATAGCTAACCCATTTCTAAAACGTGCAGATTCCACTTCATTCATATTGCTTGGCTGCATTCACTTGCCCCAGAGTTATAGATCCTGCCCTTGTCTTTCCTCCTCTAGAATGGTGCCATCATTAGGGGACTGATCTCCCTGCTTTCGGTCTTCTATCCCATCCACCAATCAGTGGTTTCACTGATCCATCCAAAGCATTCATTCTTTATACCATTCAGTTGCTTAAACATTCTCAATGGTCCCCTTTTCTCTTAGGATAATGCCCCCCAAAACAATCTCACCCTGCAGTGTCCAGCACAACTTGATCTATGACTTTCACTCCAGCATCACTTTTCATTTTTTTAGGAACCTACCATATTGAACTCTTGGCTGTATTCAAGACAAGCCTTGTTCTCTTTAACTGTGGTTCCTTTAATTTGATTCTTCTTCTGTCTTAACGGTTCTATTGACACATCTTCAATAGCTTTATTCATTCTTCAGGACCCTGTTTGGCTCTGACTTCTTTCAAGAAACCTTCCTAAGTCTGGATCGTGAGTCCTTGTCTGTGTTTTCCGTAGTATCTTATTCGTACTCCTACGTAGCACTTACCGTGCAATATTATGATTATCTGTTTCCTTTTTCATTTAATCATCTAGACTGTATGTTTCTTGAAGATAGGACCATGTCACGGTCATCATTGTATTTCCAATGTCCTAGAAGGAGTCTTAGGGAAGGAAAAATTTATTCAACCTTTTTACTTTCCCTGCCATTATGTTCAAGGTATAGCAGATGGATTCCCTGTTTGAAGACACTAAGCTTATTTATTCCATGACTCTGACTTTGCTCTATGTTTCCTTAGCCAGAAATGTCTTCCCCCCACCCTTCTTTCTCCATGACGATGTAAATAGATTGTCACATGGTAAAAGTCAGAGAATTAAAAGAGGAGATACCTCAGATAGTTACTTCCACATGGTGAGCGTTAAAAAATGCTGATTGAAATGGTACACTGCATCTATCAGGAACTCAGTATGTGGGATGGAGAATTTCCTTTTTATGTGGATAATGAGAAAACAGTCCCGAGGTTTAAATCTGACTATTTGAAAGATTTGGAAGCGATGCTTTCTCTGTTAGAGATGATTTGAGTTCTCAGTGGAAAAGGGTCCAAAAGGCCTCTGTAGTCCATCCATTTGAGGCAACTTTTCAAGCCAAGATTTCACCCCACGCATCAGCTCTTTCTCAGGCTTTGTTTTCAGTCATATACAAAATCCCAGAGTCTTTAATTTTCATCATTCATATCCTTTTCAACTAAAGTAAAGCAATGATGGTATTTTTATTTAAAACTGTATGTTCACTCAGTGAAGTGACATGCGTTCCTAAGCCTTCGAGAATCTTATTGAGTCAGTTTATCCAAAGCGAACGGGACTCTTCAAGGTGGGAAAAATACTGTGTTCTCTTGTAAAGGGGGAAACATACAGATGTGATGGTCATAGTCCTATATAGCCTTACGGAGCTTCTCATTCCTTTGTTCCTTCAATCACGGAAAAGTTTATATATCCGTCTCTGTGGAGCATCTGCTGTGTGCCAGGCACTCTTGGGGAGCTTTCCATTCATGTCTTTCCTTCATGTCTTGTGGTCCTACTAGGTAAATATGATCACTTTCATTTTAATATGAGGGAGCAAGTGCTCATGACGGAAAAGTGATTTGCCTGAGGAGAGGGAGAAGTAATTTAATTTCAGGTCTGTCTGCTTCTAAAAATCCATCATATTTTCACTGCACTTTACTGATTTTTAGGTGAGATTTGGCATTATCTGCTTTGCTGAGAATGATGCGTAGACAGCTTAAGAAGTGCCTCTATTGGGACCACCTACAGAACCAGGGCTTTCTTCTCTGAAACATGGTTACCTTCTGCTGATAGATGGGTTAAGTTGCCTCGTATCCTTCAGCAAGTAGAAAAGCAGTATAAACACGCTGACATGCATAAGGAATTGGGAATCATTTAATGTTAGTTTGGTTAAACTAGAGTTTCAATCCATAACAGACTGATTGCCCTTTTGTTCAGGCTCACATTATATGCTCAGTGAATATGCTAGAAGATATGATCTGAGGTATAACCCCAGTGACCCCATCAGGGTCCTAGCCTTGATGTGGAGCCAGGACAATGGAATTCCTGCAATGAGCAACCATTATTGATCTCTGACTGTGTTGTTGTACTCTTGGTATACCCAAAGCAGTTCTCGGCTCTGACCGCCACTAGAGTTTTCTGAGAATCTTTGAAAAAGCATCAGTTTTAGGCCTCATTCCTGGAAATCCTCATTTAAGTGGGCTAGAATGGGGTTTGGGCATCAGTATTTTTAGATGACTATTGGTGTGTACTGGGTATTGAGAGAATCTGGTCTAAAGGTTAAGAGACCAAAAAGTAAGGACAGAAATGGAGGAAATAGGGAAACATTTAAAGGCCAAAGTGTTTTCCAGACATTAATCAGTTGTGCGTGACATTGTTGGTGTATTATATACACGCAACTAACTGTTGCTGCTGTTGTTCAGGCCTTAACTTGTGTCTGACTCTTTGCGACTTCACGAGCTGCAGCACGCTAGGCTTCCCTGTCCTTCATTATCTCCTGGAGTTTGCTCAAACTCATGTCCATTGAATCAGTGATGCCACCCAACCATCTCATCCTCTGCCACTCCCTTCTCCTTTTGCTTTCAGTCGTTCTCAGCATTAAGATCTTTCCCAATGAGTCAGCTCTTCACATCTGGTGGCCAAAGTATTGGAGCTTGAGTTTGAGCTTCAGTCCTTTCAGTGAATATTCAGTGTTGATTTCCTTTAGGATTGACTGCTTTGATCTCCATGCTGTTCAAGGGACTCCCAAGAGTCTTGTCCAGCAAACTGTACTATTCCTTATATAACAGATCTCTTTAAATCTCTCATTAAAAAATAAATCTCTTTAATAGGAAATGTGCCTGCTTATTATAATTTGAAAAGTAGTATCACTTGTCAATAGTGGAAGATAAAATAGAAAAATAAAAAAACAAAGTGAGTATTATCTATAGTTGATAACACAACAGTTTGTGAAGCACTTGCGTAGGTGTAATAAAGTGGGATTTGGAAGATGGACCAAGATTGAGGTCCTAGTTCCATGGCTAATTATCTGGGTACAAGAAGCTAACTTCTCTCAACATCATTTTCCTTATGTACGTATGTTGTTGTTCAGTCGCTAATTCATGCCTGCCTCTTTGAGACCCCATGATTGTAGCATGCCAGGCTTCCCTGTCCTTCACTGTCTCCTAGAGTTTGCTCAGATTAATGTCCATTGAGTCAGTGATGCTATCTAACCATTTCAACCTCTGACACCTCCTTTTCCTTTGCCTTCAATCTTTTCCCAGGATCAGGGTTTTTGTTTTTTTTTTTCCCCAATGAGTCAGTTCTTTGCATCAGGTGGCCAAAGTGTTGGAGCTTATGTATAAAACAGAGCTAATAATACCATATCATGCTTTTATGCTAAACAAAATGAAATGACTCTATGAGAAAGTACCTAGTCCAATTCTGGGCATATAGCAGGTAGGTGTTCATGAAATTTATGCTTCTAGACACTAACTGGAGCTTCCTTTGTGGCTCTGTGGTAAAGAATCCACCTGCCAATGCAGGAGATATGGGTTCAAGCCCTGGGTCATAAAGATCCTGAAGAAAAGGAAATGGCAACCCACTCCAGTATTCTTGCCTGGGAAATCTCTCAGAGGAGCCTGGTCAGCTACAGTCCCTGGGGTCACAAAGACTCGGATGCAACTTAGTGACTAAGCAACAACAGGTACTAAGTGGCCTTTCTTATGAAAAGCTTAGTGTTAGAGGATGTACAATGCACAAGGAGGCTGCCTTTGCAAGGACTGGGGAGTGCGGTCCGATTAAAGTGTGATTTAACCCAAGTCTCAGAGAGTGAATAAAGATGCTAAGGGTGGATGAGCTGGAAGGTCATGATGCAGCTAGGAGATGCCAGGGCTATTTATCTAAAACTAGCTTCATTGCAAACCAAGTTGGGGCTACTAAAATTTATTTCCCAGTATTTGTATTTATGCATATAGGAACTGAATGCGCTCTGGGGAAGGGCCTGCTCATTTGGGGCATTCTGTCTACATACCCCTTACTGTCCCTCATTCCCGGAACAGAGGGTTCCATTGAGGCAACTATTTCCAATAATTATGGCTGGATTTGAAGCTGGGTTTCAGGAAAGACAAGCCTTATTATTTCTACTCTCATTATTCATTAATCCTGCTAGTATTAGGCATGGCCCTTCTGAAAACCCTCAACCATGTTTTGATTCTTTATGTAAATGTTCATCTCCTGCTCGACATGGCATCCTGCCCTATGTCTGACAGATTGCTTGTGTAATAAATGATGAATGACTCACAGTGATATACTTTGGATGGAAACACATAACTGTAATTTTTGCCAATCATCAATAACTATGTCTAGAGTCTCATGTATTTCAAATTAAAAATTTTATGAATGTGGTTTTATTGGTATTAATTCCAGACTGATTGACTGATGGATTGATGCAATTTGATTCTTTCTTTTATTCACTCCCCAAAGTCAACCAGCATCTATTTTAGTAGACACGGGGATGTGGGTTGGGGGAAAACCTTAAGAAAAGGATTTTCCCCTGACTTCAAGAAGCTGAGAGTCTTGTGGGTGATCCAGACAAACTGTAACAAAATCTAACCTCAAACTGAAAAATGAAGACAACAAAAATATTGAGCAGAGTTCTAAGCATAGGATACTCTGGGTACATAGGGAGTGAGCAGAAAAGCTGATTAAGGTCCAGTTTCACTTTACAGTGAGTGAATCCTTGGCATTTACTCAGAGAAGCCATTTTACTTGTGTTTGTTTTTGAAAATTTATTTTTTTAAATTAGAGGATAATTGCTTTATAATGTTGTGTTAACTTCTGTTGTATGACAATCTGAATTAACTATATGTATGCATTCATCCCTTCCCTCTGAAGCCTCTCTCCCAACCCCCTCCCCTCCCCGCCCCTCTAGGTCATCACAGAGCTCCGAGCTGAGCTCCCTGGGATTAGGCAGCAGTTTCCCACTGGCTGTCTGTTTTACACATGGTAGTGTGTATATGTCCAGAGAAGGCGATGGCACCCCACTCCAATACTCTTGATTGGAAAATCCCATGGATGGAGGAGTCTGGTTGGCTGCAGTCCATGGCGTTGTGAAGAGTCAGACATGACTGAGCGACTTCACTTTTACGTCTCACTTTCATGCATTGAAGAAGGAAATGGCAACCCACTCCAGTGTTCTTGCCTGGAGAATCCCAGGGACGGGGCAGCCTGGTGGGCTGCCGTCTATGGGGTCGCACAGATTCGGACACGACCGAGTGACTTAGCAGCAGCCGAAGCGTGTGTATATGTCAGTGCTATTCTCTCAATTCATCCCACCCTTCCTTCCCCTGTTGGGCCCACAAATCCATCCTCTTCCTCTGTGTCTCCATTCATACCCTGCAAATAGGTTCATCAGTACCATTTTTCTAGCTTCCACGTATATATTACCTTCTAATGCACACATCAAAACTTGACACACTTATCTGGATAATGGCTTGTGGGCTCCATGAGGGCCGTGATGGGAGCTTCTGTGGTCGTCACTGAATCCTCCATCTTTGCTTCGCACAGCACTACACACATAGTAGGGGCAGGATGCCTCTTTGTTTAACGGCTGTCCGAACAAACTGAAATGATCACACATGCAGCAAAGAGCTCTGAGACGGGTCTCAAAAGGATAGAATGTGAATGTGATGTTTAGTGACACTGGAGCACATTCTTGCTTCTGGGAAAGAGATTTCCATTCGACTTTAAGCGTCCTGAATTGTATCTAGCCACATTGCCACCTTTTAGAAGCTAAGTTGCTGTTGGACCACAAGCACAGTTCCAAAAGTAGAGACATTCCCAGTGACTGAAGGAACACCCAAGAAAGTCGGAGAGGCTTTCTCTAAATGGACCAGATTTATAGGGTGAGAAGAGACATGTGAATCTAGGCCAGAGGCCAAGGTTCCCCATTTATTCTGTCTTTGGCATGTAAGGACCTTAAGATATAAAAGCAACTGGCTTCTGCATTCCTTCCCTTGAAAGACACTTAGCCCGGAAAACTCCCTGCCCAGCCGTCTACTACACCGCCCCGGTGCGTCTGGTTGCTTCAGGCGTAGGTCAGTTCCTCGGTGTCTTAGAAGCAGCACAGGCATTGCAAGAGGCTTCACCATCCAGCTCTGCTACTTTCTAGCTCTGTGGCCCAGAGCAGCTCCCTGTTCCTCCCCTTGGTTGTAAAATGAAGGGGTGGGGCCCTCTGACATCCAATCACAACGATGACTGAGTGTCCGGAAGACTGGAACTCGAGTCCTCAAGTGCAAGACTCAGCTCAGCCACTCTACTTCCTGGCTATGATTTGGGCATCCCTGGTGGCTCAGATGGTAAAGAATCAGCCTGTGATGCAGGAGACCCAAGTTTGATCCCTGGTTTGGAAAGATCCCTGGGAGAAGGGGATGGCTACCCACCCCAGTATTCTTGCCTGGAGAATGCTGTGACTTACCGGCGGGCAAATCCATTGTCTTGTTAGAGGAGGGACTCGCCCTTCTACGGGGAAAGCACGTCTCCCTTCGGACCCTGAAATCAGCTAGACTGTGACTCCCCACCAAATTGTGAGCTTGCTGAGGGCAGGGGCTGCGTTGCGTGCGCTCTGTTTCTATGGTGTGCGGCTCACAGCGGATGCTCTCTGCATGTTAGGGAAGGAGTGAAACTCCATCTCTCTGCCAGGCACCCAGTGGGCATTGGTGACTGCCTGTCCACGCATGTCCTCTAGATGGCAAACTCAGCTCAATTTTGGACAGGCATCAGAGCCTCTGCAGGGGCGATGCCCTGGCGTGGAATACTTTATTGGAAATCCAGTTACATTCAATGCTCAAGGGATCCTCAGAAGGCTGCAGGACTCCTGCGAAGGCCAGCCAGGCAGGATGAATCTTCCTTCTCCTCCAGGGAGATAGTGGGTGTGAGTTTGTCATCTCCCCTCTTCCACCAGCATTTTCTGAACAGAGGAAATGGCCCCTCGAGGCGGGGAAGACCGGGAAGGAGCTAACCTTTCTTCACAGGCATTGCTGAGTGGCTTCACATGTATTTTCTCATCTCATTCTCACAGTGACCCTGAGATCTGAGTAGTGAGTGTTATTTCCCGTTTATAAATGACGGCACAGAGACTTGGAGACATTAAATCATCTCATCACAGTAGCTTTTTTAGAAGGGCAGGATTGCTAAACTATGTCCCAACATCTCAGCCACTTCTACCTGCCGCCCTTGTTTAACTCAGGCAAGAAAAGGTTGAAAATCAAGGGCAGGGAAACAGAAATACGGTAGCTTTAATGAACTATTTAGATGTAAGAGAAGATAGTAAGTGCTATTAGTTCTAGACAGTGATATCTACTTTAGTCTGAGAAGATGACCAGTGCCCCAGGTCTTGGCCAGGCAGGGTTTTATGTGTCTATGGATTTCTGTCATAGCTTCCAGGGAGCTCATTTTTTAAATTGTTTAAAAATTTATTTACTTTTAATTGGAGGATAATTGCTTTACAGTATTGTGTTGGTTTATGCCATACACCAACATGAGTTAGCCATGGGTATGTGTGTGTCCCCTCCCTCTTGAATTTCCCTTCCATCTCCCTCTCCCTGCCACCCCTCTAGGTTGTCACAGAGCACTGGATTTGAGCTCCCTGCACTGTATAGCAAGTTCCCAGTGGCTACCTCTTTTGCATATGGTAAAGTGCATGTTTCCCTCCTCCTTTCTCGTTTTCTTACTTCCATCCTTTTCTCACTTTTCCTACTTCCATCCTTTCCTTCCCCCGCTGCATCCGCAAGTCTGTTCTCCACATCTGCATCTGCAAGTCTATTCTCCACATCTGCATCTCCATCGTTGCAGGGATCCCCTTTTAAAGGGCTGCTGCTGCTGCTAAGTCGCTTCGGTAGTGGCCGACTCTATGCGACCCCATAGATGGCAGCCCACCAGGCTCCTCCGTCCCTGGGATCCTCCAGGCAAGAACAGTGGAGTGGGTTGCCATTTCCTTCTCCAATGCAGGAAAGTGAAAAGTGAAAGTGAAGTCGCTCTGTAGTGCCCAACTCTTAACGATCCCATGGACTGCAGCCCACCAGGCTCCTCCGTCCATGGGATTTTCCAGGCAAGAGTACTGGAGTTGGGTGCCATCGCCTTTTCCATTTAAAGGTCAGTCAACTGCAAAAGTTCTAGGTGCTTCTGGTACCAGGAACTCTTGCCTGAAAGGAGGCTAATTTCCTCCAAAGACAGATATCTAATTCTCTCTCTTTCTCATGCTTTGGAAAAGGAGGCGGCTTTGGGGAGAAAGGTGAGTGGGAAAATTTATTTCTCACTTGTGTAACGGATGTCAGTGGAGCTCCCATTATGGTCTTGTCAGGCATCACCCTCACAAGGTTGAAGCATGTGGAAGCCTTACCTTAGTGAAAGGAGACACTAAGACATGAGAAAAAATAATTACAATATAAGCTAGAAAACACCAAGGGTCTTGATTATGTTTCTGAGTTTGACTTTGGAAAAGGAGGTGGCTTTGGGGAGAAAGGTGAGTGGGAAAATTTATTTCTCACTTGTGTAACGGATGTCAGTGGAGCTCCCATTATGGTCTTGTCAGGCATCACCCTCACAAGGTTGAAGCATGTGGAAGCCTTACCTTAGTGAAAGGAGACACTAAGACATGAGAAAAAATAATTACAATATAAGCTAGAAAACACCAAGGGTCTTGATTATGTTTCTGAGTTTGGGAGGAATTCTGGATTCTCAGTGGACTCTGGGAAGGCTTCATGGTGGAGCTGATATTTGAGTTGGGCCTTGAAGACTACACAGTCTAAGGGCAGTCAGTGTTTACTTGAAGGATACGAAGAGAAGTAGTGGCGTGTACAAGCCAAGAAAGTTTAAAAACCAACATGTACAGATGGGGAGCAATGGGCCCTGTAACCCCCCACGGTAGACAAATGAGGAGTTGTAGTCAAAGAAGAGAGACTCAGATTGGAGAGGTCTTATACATCACGTTCATTTTCCATTGTGATTATTTTTCTGTTTTTCCTTTTTCTATAAAGTTTTGCTTTACACAGTTAATAAGTTGTATGCAAATTTGGAATGACTACATCTAGCAAGTTGACCTTATATCATAAAATATGTCTCCTTATCTTTAATAATGCTTCTAATAATAACCTTAGAGTTTCTATTGATTGATGTCAGTATAACTACACCAGAGTTCTTTGGTGAGAGATGTGTATAAGAGACAGGAGCTGAGCTCCCTGGGATTAGGCAGCAGTTTCCCACTGGCTGTCTGTTTTACACATGGTAGTGTGTATATGTCCAGAGAAGGCGATGGCACCCCACTCCAATACTCTTGATTGGAAAATCCCATGGATGGAGGAGTCTGGTTGGCTGCAGTCCATGGCGTTGTGAAGAGTCAGACATGACTGAGCGACTTCACTTTTACGTCTCACTTTCATGCATTGAAGAAGGAAATGGCAACCCACTCCAGTGTTCTTGCCTGGAGAATCCCAGGGACGGGGCAGCCTGGTGGGCTGCCGTCTATGGGGTCGCACAGATTCGGACACGACCGAGTGACTTAGCAGCAGCCGAAGCGTGTGTATATGTCAGTGCTATTCTCTCAATTCATCCCACCCTTCCTTCCCCTGTTGGGCCCACAAATCCATCCTCTTCCTCTGTGTCTCCATTCATACCCTGCAAATAGGTTCATCAGTACCATTTTTCTAGCTTCCACGTATATATTACCTTCTAATGCACACATCAAAACTTGACACACTTATCTGGATAATGGCTTGTGGGCTCCATGAGGGCCGTGATGGGAGCTTCTGTGGTCGTCACTGAATCCTCCATCTTTGCTTCGCACAGCACTACACACATAGTAGGGGCAGGATGCCTCTTTGTTTAACGGCTGTCCGAACAAACTGAAACTGATCACACATGCAGCAAAGAGCTCTGAGACGGGTCTCAAAAGGATAGAATGTGAATGTGATGTTTAGTGACACTGGAGCACATTCTTGCTTCTGACATTTCTGTGTTTCCACCTGGGATGATTCTCATTCTGCCTAAACATGTATTTTTGTGAATATCTGCTGGATAAAATTATTTGGTTCTGCTTGTCTGGAATTGCCTTTACGTGCCCTTCACTTTGAAGGATATTTTCTCGGAGCAGAGAGTTCTGCATTTGTGTTATTTGTCTTCTAGATGTTCACAGATAGTTTCTATTGTCTTCCGGCTTCTATTGTTTCTGTTGAGAAGTCAGTCTTAAGTCTTATTATTTCTCATTTGAAGTTAATGTTCTGTTTTTTTCTTTGCTTTTAATTTTGTGTTTGTGTGTGTGTGTGGTTTTCAGTTGTTTGACTATGATATGCTTCGGAGTGATTTCTTTTATATTTATCCTGCTTAAGTTGCTTTGTTGTGGTTCAGCTGCTGAATAGTGTCCGACTCTTTGTGACCCCTGGACTGCAGCACACCAGGCCTGCCTGTCTGTCACCATCTCCTGGAGCTTGCCCAAATTTATATGCATTGAGTTGGTGGTGCCATCCCGCCATCTCATCCTCTGTCGCCCTCTTCTCCTCCTGCCTTCAATCCTTTCCAGCATCAGGGTCTTTTCCAATGAGTTAACTCTTCACATCAGGTGGCCAAAGTATTGGAGCTTCAGCTTCAGCATCAGTCCTTCCCATGATTCAGGATTGATTTCCTTGAGGATGGACTGGTTTGATCTCCTTGATGTCCAAGGGACCCTCAAGAGTCTTCTCCAACACCACAGTTCAAAAGCATCAATTCTTTGGCACTCAGCCTTCTTTCTGGTCCAACTCTCATGTTCATACATGACTACTGGAAAAAAAAAACCATAGTTTTGCTTCCCATGTGGCTCAGCTGGTAAAGAATCTGCCTACAACACAGGAGACCTGGGTTTGATCCCTGGGTTGGGAAGATCCTCTGGAGAAGGGAACGGCTACCCACTCCAGCATTCTGGCCTGGAGAATTCCATGGACTGTGTAGTCCGTGGGCTCGCAAAGAGCTGGACACGACTGAGCGACTTTCACCTTCACCTTGATTATACTGGGTTGTTTAACTATCTTTTTTTTTTTTTACCATAGTTTTGCTTCCCATGTGGCTCAGCTGGTAAAGAATCTGCCTACAACACAGGAGACCTGGGTTTGATCCCTGGGTTGGGAAGATCCTCTGGAGAAGGGAACGGCTACCCACTCCAGCATTCTGGCCTGGAGAATTCCATGGACTGTGTAGTCCGTGGGCTCGCAAAGAGCTGGACACGACTGAGCGACTTTCACCTTCACCTTGATTATACTGGGTTGTTTAACTATCTTTTTTTTTTTTTTTCATAATTGTCAGCCATTGTTTTTCTGTTTGAACAGTCTGTCTCATTCTTTCATCTTTTCTAGAACAATCATATATATATATTAGAACTTCATACATTATCATTCATATATATATATACACATCATTTACATATATGGTATAATATGTATAGATATATCTATCATTTTATCTTATCCTCTTTATGTATTTTCAGTATTTTTAACTCTGTGCTTCATCCTGTATATTTTCTATTGATCTATTTCCCATTTGACTAATCTTTTCTTTTGCTGCACCTAAATTTGCTGCTAAGGCTACTGATTGAGTTCTTAATTTCAGTTATTGCATTTCTCAGTTCAATATTTGCATTTTTTGCTAGTTTAATTTCCTTGATGGCATTATCCATTTTGTTATTCATTTTTAAGATGTCAATCATAGCTAAAAACAATATTTGGGTCATGCAGCAGGCAGAGTCTTAAGTTGGACACCTAGTTTCACCCTCCCACCACCTATGTACATGGTCCCCTCCCTCTTAGTGTGAGTGGCTCCTGTGAATATGGTGTGATATGACTCCCTGATTAGGTTATGTTATATAACAATCATGATGACATAGTGATTGGTGATAAGACTTCTTCATAGCAGCTGGAAGAGACACTCTCCTGCTGTCTTTGAGGAAGTAAGCCGCCAGTTTGTGTGATGGTCACACGGCAAAGACCTGAAGGTGGCTTCTAAGATCTGAGCAGCCAACAAGAAAATGAGACCCTCAGTTCTTTCAACAATTCAAGGGGGCTTGGGTGAGGATCTAAGCTGCCGATAAGATTGCGGCCTCACTGATTTCATCCTTGTGGGGTCCTGAGCAGAGAACCCAGCTGTCCTGTGCATGGACTTCTGACCTTTAGAAACTGTGAGATAATAAATGTTACTTTGGCTCTCTGAATGTGGGTGGTTTGTTCTACAGCATTAGAAAGTGAAGATGGGTCACTGATGGGTTTATTTCTGTATCTTTTCATGTTCATCTTATTTTTGGGTTATATTTGTTATTTTTACATTAAAGGCCTGGGGAAACTATGGGAAAAGCTGTAGAGGGTCTTAATGATGTTCTCTTTCTTGGGGGGCAGAGGTCATTCTGATCTCTAATCAGCATCTACAGTAGCAGAAAATTATCATAATCTACTTATGAGTGGGGCTCATTTAAGGCTTGGTTGCAGTGTTTGGGCAGCTATATCTGAACTTTTATTTGCCCTTGTTCTTTGGTGTAACCCTCCAAATTTGCAAACTGAAAGTAGGGGTTGTTCACCAGGGTTTTCCTTCAGAGTAGGTACCAATATTAGACCCCTCAGTATCCTGGTGCTATGGACTGAATGTGACTCACCCCTGAAGTTGAAATGTTGAAGCCTAATCTCCAAATATCATTTGGAAGTGGGACCTTTGAGAGGTAGTTAGTTCATGAGCGTGGAGTCCTGATGAATAGGACTAGTGCCCTTCTAAGAAGAGACGAAAGAAAGATGACCTCTTTCTTATGTGAAGGCAAAGCAAGAAAGCATCTTCCTGTAATCCAGAAAGAGGGTCCTCATCATAAACCAGACTGGCTGGCAACTTGATCTTGGACTTTCAGCTCTCAGAGTCTTGAGAAATAAATTTCTTCTTGTTTTAAGCCACTTAGTCTATGATAGTTTTACTAGAGCTGCCCAATCTAAGGTATTAGTATTGATAAAAACTCTCCTCTGTTTGCAGTGACTTATTTACTTGTACACTTAGCTTCCTGCCCACCTTAGCAACTTGCATCTTTCTACCATGCTCCTCAGTTCCTTTTTTTTTTTTTTTTAATATGCATTTACTTGGCTGCCTTGGGTCTCAGTTGTGGCACATGCAGTTGCTCAGTGGTACATGGATTCAGTTGCTCTGCAGCCTGTGGGATCTTAGTTCCCCAACCAGGGATTGAATCCAAGGCCCCTACATTGCAAGGCAGATTCTTAACCACTGGATTATCAGGGGAGTCTCAGTCAGAGTCTTGGACATTCATATTTCTACTAACAGTCTGTTCAAGTCAATGTGGGCTTTTTCTATGATGCTCCTCAAAATTATTCCAACTTCCATTCATGATCAAATTCCAAATCCACGTTGATATTTTATAGTACTTGTTACAGGAGCAATCCACTTTCAGGTACCAAAATTTGTATCAGTCAATTTAGCCAGAGAAGCGGACCTAATGGGAAGTAAGTTTTGAGATTTACTGCAGTGAATTGACTAATGTGACTGTAGGTGCTGGCTAGGCAAGTCCAAAGTCCACAGGGCAGGGCATCGGAGAGAGCAGACTGGAACTTTTGCAAGTAGACTGAAGCTTCTGTCCATATGTGGACTTTTTTCCTTCTCTCAAGACACCTGCAGACTGCTTTTCATTCAACCAATGAATCTAGGGAAATTTTAATTTAATCAAAGTCAACTGATTATGTATGGCCTTTAGTCACATTTGCAGAATACTTTCATAGCAACACTGAGATTGGTGTTTTACTGAATAACTGAGGGTTGTAGGGTAGTCAAATTATACATGCAAAAGACCACTGAAATTGAGTATGAATTTGTCTTGCCTTTGCAAATATTTGTGCTATTGTCTCTTGATCAAGTGTCTTCAACTCTTAATCATTGTCTCTTCACTGTCTATTGCCCCCGCCCTCTCTTAATATCTTACAAATTAATTTCTTTCTCTATGTTGTACCTATGGCATTGCATATGGTATTCTCTTACAGTATTCAGTATGTTTTCTTATAATGAGGTCTACAGTTATTTACCCACTTACTAAACTCTGAGCTCTGGAAGGCAGAGACTAGGACATCGTATTCAAAGTCTGATACCCAGCAAATGTTCCACAAATGCCATTTAAATGTTTATTGATCTGTAATAAAGCAAACAAAAACACACCTTCTACTTTAAAATCTTAACTGAAGGAAACTGACTACTTGTGAAGGTTTACTTGAGTGGGGCCACTTACTTATACATGTGTACACTGAGGGAGACATAACCATTGTGTTGAGATAATGTATAGCAGAAACTTTTATAACTTTATCAAGAGTGTCACTCTCTAGATAGATGGTATGCAAAGCTGATCTTGGCAGAGGAGGAGGTGAATACATTTGTATGAGGTTCCCATGATTTTTTAAAAGAGAAGGGACAACAAAAACCTGTCCCTTCTCCCAGAGATCCTAAATGAGGGAGAATCATTGGAGGGAAGCTGGATGGGCCTGTTGAAGAGCTAGATGTAGGAAAAGGCAATAAACGTCTCCAGATAAAATCCTTCTGAAGGATGGAAAGACTTCTGCTGATGGCCTGAATCTCAGTCACCTTGCAGGTGAGCTGGTTGCCTCCACTATGAGAGGTGTCTGAATCTTCTGGATTCAGCCATCGCAACAGGCCTTGCTCTGGGTAACAGGAGCAGAACATGGTGACAAAACGGAGTACTGGTCTCAGCCTGGAGTCTCTTTGGCTCATACTGCTCCTGGAGAAGTGAGATCATTTTCTTTTGAAGAATAATAGTGCTGTGAGCAAGGAGCTTGACTTAGTGAGAGAGTATTGCTATGGTGACCAATATTCCATTACATCAACCTAGAATGATAAGGCCTTGCTAGTGGCAGCATGTTGGAAGTTGTTACACCACTTGTTCTGATACAATTTATTTTTAACCACTTTGCAGATGTGTAATTGATACACAAAAAGTATAAATATTTAATATATGCAATTTGATGAGTTTAGACATAGATATACACCCGTGAAATCATCATATATACCACCTCTAAAGGTTTCCTGTGTCTCTCTCTCTCTTAAAAAAACCTGATTTTATTTATTTATTTATTTTTGGCTGTACTGCTCTTCTCTAGTTGCAGCCAGCAGGAACTACTCTCTAGTTGTGGTGTGTGGGCTTCTCATTGCGGTGACTTCTCTCGTTGCAGAGCACAGGCTCTAGGGCACATGGGTTCAGTAGATGAAGCTGCAGGCTCTAGAGCACAAACTCTATAGTTGCAGCACATGGGCTTAGTTGCTCTGGGCATGTGGGATCTTCCTCAGGGATTGAACCCATGTTTCCTGCGTTGGCAGGCAGATTCTTTACCACTGAGCCATTAGGGAAGCCCCCCTCCTCTTTTATTCACAGTAAGAACAGTCAACATTGCCTCTACCCTCTTAACAAATTTTGAAGTACACAGTACAGTGTGGCTGACTGTAGGCATGATGCTGTATGTCAGATCTCTACAACTAATTTTGAAAGAATTACGTTTTGGGACAATATAGGCAGTTTAGTGAAAGAAGGGAGTCTCGAGGGAAATGACTTGTTACTAATCTGGCAGGTGAGAGGTCAAGTATGCATAACTGTAAGGAGGTTGCTAGAACTTAGGTCAGTTTCAGATGGATTCAGTGAACAGAGGAGCGAATGCTCATGTATGCTATTCTGATGCGAAATGTAACAGGGAGAGCGTGGCATCAGAAAGAGCAGCATTAGGGATCAAATTCCAACACTTACTACCTGTACATGTGAGCAGTGATTTAACTTCTCTGAAAATTGGTTTCCGTTTCTGTCAGATGTGGATGTTCGTATCTATTTCAGAAGATCCTTTTTGTGAGACAATGCAGGCCTCCTCATTCCCACCTAGACCTGTCCCACTTTTTGCTGTATGTCGTACTCATATGGAAACCATTCACAGATTACTGTTTTTCAAATCCTGCCCTACGTATTAACAGTAGATACAGTAAAAGACTATTTGCTTCCAGTATGCACAGGAATCTGTTCTCCATTCAGAACTGAGCGTGAGAACATCACTATTACACATGTTCTACAAGGTCCTATTTCCCCTCTATGGCTAAGACTGTGCCCCTTTGTCAAATGGAGACAGTACTTGGGATCAAAATAGGATGAAAATTCAGAAGGAAACAGCAGAAGCTGAAGAGAAAGTGATTTCAAAGGAAGTGAAAATACAAGAGTCTCTAGATTGCTCAGGATTGTGGCTTGAAGTCCTGGAAGATCTATTCTTACACCTTGCCTTTTATTTATTTTAACAGGGGAGGTGCTGGTGGGAATTTACTACACAGAGGTATTTTTGAATGCTACTGAATTCACTATGTAGGTGGCTATTTAGTTTATATCCTATGGTCCTGATGGTTCATTTTGGCTGTCTTTATGATGTAAGTTCCAGAAAGACAGGGACCAGGGTTTATATATTTGATTGCTGATATGCAATTGATTCATTGTCTCATTCATTTAAAAATATTTTTGTGCTCCTATTTTATAGGACTGTCCTTCATATAAGGAAAAGACATTAAGAGCATTCTGCCTTGATAGATCTTTTATTCTAGTATGGGGGGGGCAGATAAACATTAGTATTTCCAGATATTTTCTAATAAATAGAGTGTTAGTATAGATGATTCTGGGGATGTTCTCCTTTAGATATGTCAGGAAAATGATCAGCAATTCCAAGAACCATGAAAAAACATGCAAGATGGAGGGAACATGAAACATAAAATTCTGAGACTAGAAAAAGCTTGTCAAGTTCAAATAATTTATAGAAACCGTGGTAGCAATTGGATGGGAAATGATGATCTAGACTGTGGCGCTTAGACACTTACTCTGTTGGTAATCTGTGTGTCTTTCTGAAGTCTTTAGCTCTGTAAGTGTCATTGACTCTCACTGGCATTGAAACTCTTCAACTCCACCTACTTCCTCAAATGCCACATCTACTCAGGTACCAAAGCCTGTTGTGTTTCTATAAACTTTCCCACTGTCAGTCTTACCTATGTTGATTCTTTTTGCCCCTGTTACTACGGGGCGTGATTGCCATGGAACAAGTCCTCTGAGCTCTTACTTGCCCTACAGCAACAGCCTCCTATAGTCTGTATTACCATTGCCTCCCTGGTATCCTGTTCTGTATTTTCTCCATTAGCAGCATGGGTGTGGTATAGTAAGACTGGCCACACTTGAGCCTGCAACAATGATCCCTCTTGTGCTAATGTCATACCGCTGGCATCTTCATACTGTGATTAGTTGAAGGAAGGGCATGTGACCCAGGCAGTGGTGGGCTTTCCTAGGGTCAAAGTGGTAGGTCCACACATGGTTACTTAATCCAAGCTGGTCCACTCAATGTGAAACCCCAGATTCATTGACTGGGTGAAGAGAAGCTCTCTCTTCTTTTGGATTTGTTGTAAGTCCAAGAGTGCAGTGGTGAAGAGTCCACCTGCCAGTGCAGAAGACACAGGAGAAGTGGGAACGATCCCTGGTTGGAAAGATCCCCTGGAGAAGGAAATTGCAACTACTCTGGTATTCTTACCTGGGAAATCCCATGGACAGAGGAGCCTGGCAGTGCATGGGGTTGCAAGGAGTTGGGCACAGCTGATCAGCTAACACACATTTATTTGTCTGCATCAGGTCTTAGTTTCGGTGCGTGGGATCTTCCCTGCAGCAAGCGGGCTCTTCCACTGCAGGCTGTGGCATCTCTGGCTGTGACTCTTGGGCTCTAGAGCGGGTGGGCTCCGTAGTTGTGGCGCATGGCTATAGTTGCTCCACAGTGTGTGAGATCTTAGTTCTGTGACTGGGGATCGGACCTGCGTCTCCTGCATCGCAAGGTGGATTCTTAACCACTAGGCCACCAGGGAAGCCCCTTAGCACAGTTCTATATAATGAAATCCTTGGGGGAGAATCCTTTCTTGCCTCTTCCTAGCCTTTGGTCGTTTGGATACACTGGGATGCCTCTGGTCTGTGTGGAAATGCAGGAAATCCTTGGCTTGCGGCTGCAGCACTGTAAATCCGTGCCTCCACCATCACCTGGCCTTCTTCTTCCCATAAGTACCTGTGTTTTCTCCTCTTGTTATGGGAAGATTTCAGAGGGAGCAGGCCCTGCTGACACCTTAATTTTGAACTTGTAGCTTCCAGAACTGTGAGACAGAAAAGTTCTGCCGTTTTAAGCCACCGTATTTGTGATACTTTGTTACAGCAAACTAATAAGTGACCTTAGCCAAACACACACAGGTCAGGAAGTTCAGTCTTCAGTGTGACTGAAAAAAGAGGAGGACTTCATGTCAGCACTAATGGCTAGAAAAAGAGGCCCAATACTGAATATTCTGTGGGTTTCATCAGAGCATGTAGCAAAATCCATCAAAATATCTGCCGGGGTCCAGCCCCGGTGGATCCAGGGTAATTCGAAGGTAGGGACAGAGTTGGCGTCCTTCTTGGAAAAATACATGTTTAGTTACAGATATATAGAGAGATTAGAAGCGGATAGTAGGAAAATTAGTGGAGAAAAAGAGGCTGAATAACTGGTTTAAGTGGAATACTAATCACCACTTACATAGGCCACAGGCATCTTTCCGTTCTCCCGAAGAAGAGGAGGCACTGAGGCCTCCCCGGTCCAATCTTAGAAGCCCAGGCAGAGTTAGTAGGCTTGGTGTGTACCCCCATACCAGATGGGAATTTAGCCAGGAAAATGGGGAGCAAGAAAGAAACGACATGGGGGAATCAGCCTTCCAGAAACTGATCTCCTTTCTTTATTTTTCAGGTTTGTTTTTATATCTTTTGTTATACATATCTTTTGTTATACATAGGGATGAATACAGAGTCATGTGGGGGTCAGCAGACCTGACCCTTGTCACAATCAGGTGCTTCATATAAAATTATACAAAGGTCTTATGAGTTTTTACATCATCTTCTGACCATGAGGTCTGCTGACATTTTATGGCCCTTTCTGATACCAGTCAATTAACCAGAAAACTTATTTTTCCAGGGGTGATTTTTTCTTAAATCAGGTGCCACCCTCCAAATAAAGTTGCATTCCTATAGGGTGAGGGTGTAGTGAGTTACAATCAGGAAAGGAATTTACTTAACCCAAGGTTTAACATGATTAATCTTTAAGGTTAATACTTATTTCTCCTATATGCTTAAAGGTTAATACTTATTTCTCCTATATGCTAGTTATATTCATTGTAAGGGCAGGAAATATGGAGATTTAGCAGCAAACGTCAGCCCAACAAATGAAAATCCTTTCAGCAATGTTCCCTTTACAGTCTATTTAGTCTTAAGATAGTGATAAAGTTACATTTTTGCATAGCAAGGACACAGTGGTTTATAACAAAGTACAGTGGTCTATAACAAAAGAGAAAATTCATTAACTCAAAAAGTCTAATATTGCTAACATCAAAAACTACTATATTTCCTTTTCTATATTCCAAATACATATATTAATATATTCCCAGGTGCCTAAGGATATGGAGGCCTGGCGGCAACCAAATGAGAAAAGCCCTATGCTAATACTCCAAACTCTCTGTGCTGTTTGTGGTTGAGAGGTTGTCACACAAACTAGTCTTGTCAGCAGAGAGGTTTGACCTGAGACACCCTTGTCCCACCCAGGGCAGGGAATTAGCAGCAATTATTGACACAACAAATGAAAAAAACCCTTCACCAATATAATTCCTAACCAACCCACTATACTAATAATTTCTAACTTCCCAAAAGAATTTGCCTTTAGTAAGTCAAAAACATCTTGTGCCTCTCATGGTTGGAAGGCTGTTGTGGCCGGAGGAACCTATACAGGCAGGCTAGATAACCTTCAGAGGAGTCCCATAAGTTGAAACACTCTAGTCACGTCCAGGAATTTTTATTAACTGGAGCTGCAAGTTAATTCCTTCTCTAAGAGAAATGGTTATGGGGGAGAGCCCCCCATAAAGTCAGAGGTGTAGGTGAGGGCACAAGACAGACTCTGGTTTTGGGGTTAGATGCTTGGGAGCAGGGGATTTCCTGAGGCTTGATCATACCTTTGCGTATGCCAAAGCCTCCTTCCTCATGACCTTTGCCAAGGGCGGAGTTCCTCACGCTGGCCCCCAGCAAATATCTACCTGAGATGAAGGGTAGCTTGATTCATTTTATAAATATTTACAATATCGAATCATTTACAACTATTTACAAATATTGAATCATCATGTTATATACCTGTAACTAAAGTTATATGTCAATTATGACGAAGATATATGTGAGTAAAAAATATCTGTGTATGTATGTATGTATGTATCGATCTATCAAGAAATCTCTCTTCTCATTTCTAATGTTTTCCCTAGCAACTACTCTTTCTTTCTCTTTATTGTTTGGTCGCTCAATTGTGTCCGTCCTGCTCTTTGTGAGTCCATGGACTGCGGTATGCCAGGCTTCCCTGTCCTTCACTGTCTCCTGGACTTTGCTCAAACTCATGTCCATTGAGTCGGTGATGCCATCCAACCATCTCATCCTCTGTTGCCTCCTTCTCCTCCTGCCCTGAGTTTTTCCCAGCATCAAGGTCTTTTCCAATGAGTTGGCTCTTTGCATCACGTGGCCAAAGTATCGGAGTTTTGGCTTCAGCATCGTCCTTCCAATGAATATTCAGGGTTGATATCCTTTAGGACTGACTGATTTGATCGCCAAGGGACTCTCAGGAGTCTTCTCCAGCACCACAGTTCAAAAGCGTCATTTCTGTTTGCAATCTACAAACAAAACCCTTTTGTTTTTCTGGTAATTTGCCTCTCATCTTATTTGACTAAACAAAAGCCCTGTGATGAGCCAAGCATTAGCCTTGTTCCTCTAACTGGAAGAATCCTCCTGTTGGAGGACCTCACAAGAACAGGAACATGGGCTCCTGACCAGAGGCTGCTTTGGTGCCTCCACAGCATCACTGGACTAGGTTTTAATTACCTGAGAACGTTCACAATAACTTAAGGTGTTCATTGCCTCACTTACACTCATGAGTTAATACTATAGCACAGAACCGCTTTTCCAGCTATGTATTCCTATTACCTTATTGGCACATGGTACCAGTTTGACTAAATTATTGGATAATTTCTATTTTATATTGTTGGTGTAGTACCTTGCCTAAAGGTGTAAACATCAGTTAATGAGTTTTTGCTGTAGGCAAACATCTACTAGTGGATGTGCATAAAATCCTGATGTAAGAAAAAATGTACTTAATTAACAGAAAGTATAGAGTGCTTTTGGTCTTCTCCTTGGTATGTTAAAATTACAAGGAAGATCTTGCTATTATGACTTCCTACAGGCAAAGCTAGGGACTGGAGCAAATATTGAGGAGCTGTGATGTGAAGTCAAGTCTCATTTTGGCTGAAGGAGTATCTGAGGCCACGGGGCAAGGGCACCGAATAAAATATCCTTCCTATTGCCCCTCTCGTTCCTTCAACACACGTAATGTTATTAGCACATCTTTAATGAAGGACCAGCCCAGTAGCACAGAATGCTTCAGTTCTCCAGGTAACACGTGATACATAAATATTTCATCTGTACTAAGCAATCACAAGCCATTGCTTCTTCCCAGCAAGTCAAGTTGCATAAATTAGTTAATGTTTGGCTTGGATTAATATTTATGAGATTACCATTTACATTAAATGATATTAAAATATTAATTTAAGCATACATTGAATAAATTCAATTCCCGACCATGGGATGTTTGCAATGTGTTTGCTGAGTAATTAGATATGTATAAATGCTTACAAACTGTCCCTTTGTATATGGCCAGATAGGCCAAAAGGACCCTTTGAGGAAAATAAGTTACACTTTCTGAAGGTGATTTTGGCCTTTTGATGCTTATTAGAAGTTAAAAAAGGGGTTATTACAAACATGTTCACTGTTTTCTTTGAAAGCATTAACAATGTAACCTAAAAATTGCTGCTGCTGGTGCTGTCACTTCGGTCGTGTCTGACTCTGTGCGACCCCATAGACGACAGCCCGCCAGGCTCCCCCTTCCCTGGGATTCTCCAGGCAAGAACACTGGAGTGGGTTGCCATTTCCTTCTCCAATGCATGAAAGTGAAAAGTGAAAGTGAAGTCAGTCAGTCGTGTCTCTTAGCGACCCCATTGGGCTATCCCTAATTTAGCATAGGGTTTTTGCCAGGGGTGATCAAGTTAAAATATCCTTAGGGTAGGCTCTAATCTGTTATGATCAGGATTCTTATAAAAAGAGAAAATTTGGAGATGGGCGTGTAAGAGAGAAGACAATGGGAAGACACACAGAGAAGACAGCCACCCACAAGCCAAGGGATGCCCGAGGCTACCAGAAGCTAAAAGAGAGGTGTGGGGGCTTCCCTGGAGGCTCAGTGGCAAAGGATCTGCCCACCAGTGCAGAAGGCAGGAGTTCAATCCCTGGTCTGGGAGGATCCCACATGTTGCGGAGCAATGAGGCTCGTGAGCCACAACCGTTGAGCCTCTGCTCTAGAGCCTGGGAGCTGCAACTGCCGAAGCCTGCACGCCCAAAGCCTGTGCTCTGCCTCAAGAGGTGCCATCGCAATGAGGAGCCTGTGCCCCGCAGCTGGAGAGCAGTCCCCGCCTGCCACAGCTCGAGAAAAAAACCCATGCAGCAGTGGAGGCCCAGCGCAGCCTGCAAGAAATGGCTATTAAAAGAAAAAAGCCACGGAAGAGGGTGTCTCACAGCCTTTGGGAAGAAACCAACCCCACTGATGGCTTGATCTTGGACTTCCTGCCTCCGGACCTATGAGACAACACATTTCTGTTTATAAGCCACCCAGTTTATGGTACTTTGTATGGCTGCCCTAGGAAACTGATACAGTGGCATTTTGATCTCTGTTCTTTACACGACTAAACTGCGCCTCAGTCACAGTAATACGATCCATATGGGACAAAGTCTGGGCTGGAACAGACACTTTTAGATCTCCCAGATATCGACTCTTAGCTACAAAGGACACCAAGAAAGTAGGGGGAGCAGAAAGCATCTAAGGTTTGAGAAGCCAGTTCCAGGAGGAACTGGCACCCAGGGAGCTTGTATAGCTTTAATCATTTGCTTCTCTTAATGTGGGTGATTAAACCCCCTCTGATCATGAGTATTGCCTTTCACTTAGAGACTTTTTGCCTTTCAGGGTCACACATTGACCCCTTTCTGTGTTTCTGGGGATTCTTTGTGTCAAAAGGAATTCAAGTTGCTTATTCAAATGTGTCTGATTCGCACGGGACATCAGCCTGAAGGATGACAGTGCAAACCTGAGGGGACCACCTCCAATTAATCACGGTGATCAGTAAGTCAGGTTTAACCTTCCTAGTCTCACCCAGCATGTCATGATCACACCTATTGATTCCTGGTTGGCAGATACTACAGCTCAAAAGGCTCCAGGTAAGAGAAAGAATCAGAGCCTTTTTTCCTACTGCCACCAAAGTGTTTAGGCTCTTTAAGGAAGCTGTTTCTTCTAGACATTTAGTAGAGGAGTTGGGACCTATTATTTTCCAGTTAAATGGAGTCTAAGTTAGGTTGTTGTTTCAGCATGATTTTCGGGCCACTTACAAAATCTCTCAGATTACGTCTCCAAGACTTTGTTAGTGTACCCTAGGCATCGTGATAGCTGCCACCTGATTGTTCTTCTGTCTTGCTTGCCCTGTGTCCCTAGCAGGTAGCAAATAGCCATGTATATAGCAGAACCTCAACCAATTTTTATTGAATAAATGGAAGATGCCAGGGTTTGGAATCATATAGACTGAATTTAAATTTGAACTCCTGGTATTCTGAAAAACCCCATGAATGAAGGAGCCTGGTAGGGTACAGTCTATGGGGTCACGAAGAGTTGGACACGACTGAGCGACTTCACTTTCACTTTTCACTTTCATGCATTGGAGAAGGAAATGGCACTCCACTTCAGTACTCTTGCCTGGAAAATCCCATGGATGGAGGAGCCTGGTGGGCCACAGTCCATTGGGTCGCTAAGAGTTGGACACTATTGAGTGATTTCACTTTCACTCTTCACGTTCATGCATTGGAGAAGGAAATGGCAACCCACTCCAGTGTTCTTGCCTGGAGAATCCCAGGGATGGGGAGCCTGGTGGGCTGCCATCTATGGGGTTGCAGAGAGACTGATACGACTGATGTGACTCAGCAGCAGCAGCGTTCTGTTTCAAGCATTGTGCCCGGTATTGGGGAAACAGAGTGGAGCTGATCTGATTCTTGTCTTCAGAAGCTTGCAGTGGGGGTAGGGATGCAAGTGAGAAGGTAGGGAGATCGGTACAGAGACAAATCTGTAGTGGTCCATGGGTACACCCAGGGAGAGCATTTTAGCCAGTCTCCTTCTCTGGAAAGGAGCTTGAGTCAGAAATACCAATGGGAACCTCGACTGTCCCCAACTGAGCTGTAGTCAGAAAAGGAATTCCTGTTCTAGGCCATTTAATTATTAATAGAAATAGACATTATCACATCACCAAGGAGAGGAGGTAATTTTTTGGGTCAGGTCATTCACTGCTGAGAAGGCCCCCTGAGAAATTTGATGTCCTTGGGCTCCCTGGCAATCACTGGTATGATAAGGAGATTACCACTCCTTATCATGAGCACTGCTTTTTATAATTCTGCTTAATTTCTATAAAGTCCTGTATATGTACCTGAATGATTGGTTGGCTGGATTATTCTTTCCAAAAGCATTTATTGTTTACTTACTGTAAGTCAGGCACTGTGCTGGATCTTGGAAGAGGCTGTAGAAAAATACACTCCCTGCCCTCAAGACTACACAGGATCAATAGACAAGTAGGAGACATCTGACTATCTAAATACTGATATCTCTTATGGACAGAGGAATCATTTATGAAGAATGATGTAATCACAGTTTAAATGATCCTTGATGGATTTCATGAATGGTTATAACAATAGAGTACTCAGTTGATATAAACCTATGCAGTCTTTAAAAATGAGGAATGATTTATAAATAATTTGGAAAATACTCACATGTAATAATAGAAAAATGGGCATGCTGTTATATATAGAATATTTGACCCAGGCCAAGCAAGTTAAGAATTAAGACAAAGTAGGACCATGTAAATGAAAATTGGAAAGGATTTACACAGTTGTGAAAATGAAATAATTTCTTGATGTGGGGCTCTGTGTTTGTTTTTTCTTTTTTCTTTTCTTCTTTTGAGTATTTTCAAAATTGTACATAATTAGCATTCATAATTTAAAAAAATGATATGAAAACTTTAATCAGCTCTTTTTAAAGATGTCCTGGTTACTATAAATTAATGAAGCGTTCTGAGTGTGAGGTTTGCGTGAGGTTGTTTTTGAAATGAATGAAATGAATGATGTGAGCCCACTGATCCATGATGATCCTCATTAGATAGAAACTTCATTAGACACAGCTGAGGCCAAAACCAGCATGCAGAATCTGCCTGGAGCATCTCCCAGGAGCAATGGGGAAACTTGCAACGTAAGGAAAAACCAATCGGTCAAAGAGGAGAAAGAAGTGATAAAATCTGCTGTATCAACTGAATTGTAATCTGTTCTTTCTTGATTCATTTCTTTCTTTCTTCTCCCCCTTGTGCCTGTCTCCTTTCTTGTCTCTTTACCCAGTTTAAATTTATTGTTGTTGTTCAGTTGCTAAGTCCTGTCTGACTCCTTGTGACCTCATGGACTGCAGCACGCCAGGCTCCTTTGTCCTTCACTATATCCCAGAATTTGCTCAAATTCATGTCCATTGAGTCAGTGATGCTCTCTAACCATCTCATCCTCTGCCACTCCCTTCTCCTTTTGTCTTCAAAATTATTACTCAGTTTAAATAGAGGGCATCAAGTATGTAAGGATTTAACAGGCTGCTTCGTACCTTGATTTTCCGTACATTTAACTAGAAACGGAACATTGTCTAACCAATCTTTTCTGTTGTTCTCTTACTATCGTAAGAGGCATGAAAAGTGTCTCAGAATTTGTGGAGAATCATATTTTCCAAGCTCTGCTTCTCTGTGCTTCTTGCTGTTTGGCATTTACATTATTTATAGCTCTAAGAATTATGTAAAAATACATTCTTTGGATTGGCACAATATTCCTTATCTGCCTTCCTTCTTTTGGATTTCAGACTAAGTCAGTGGAATGGTGACAAGGTCATTGAGTCAAGATATTCTCGGGGAAGAGGAAATCTTCTGGGTCAAGAAGAAGGCTATGTAGAAGCAGGCTGGGCTGGGAACTTATTAAGTTGGCTGAATGGGCCCATGACATATTATCTACTAGACTCTTAGCTTCTTAAGGTCAAGGACAATGCCATTTATTCATTCATATATCCTTCCTTAGTGCTTAGCATGATGCCTGACCCACAACATGTACTGAATGAATAACTCATAAATAAATACACCTTTGGCTTTTTACAAGTGCTCAATACCAAGTAAATGCCAACATTCACTGGCCAGAATTCTACGCTGCCTAAAATGTATGAGAATTGAACATGTGACTTATTATGCAGCATTTATACAGGATCAGTGTTAAATTTGATATAGTGATGATAGTGATTTATTTATTCACTTATATACTTGTGTGCTCTAACATGGATTGAGTGACAATTCTGTCAGTCTTTATGCTGGGAGTCAGGGAGCTATTCCCATTTTTAATCATTCCTTATCATGTGTGCGGAGGTTCATTGACTCTTGGATCCTCTCCAGCCCTCACTCACTTACTTTAGAATGCTTCAGTAAGACCCAGTTTTACTCAGAGTGTTGTAGCAAATAGCCGTGCTACATGGAGCTGTTGGAAGATTCCCAGAGAAGAACCACAGGGAAGATCCACCAAGGGCTTTGGAGTAAATCTATGGTCATATGACTAATCACTATTCTCCTTTTGAGCAAAACCCTTTGAGTGCTACTGAGTCCCAACAGAGAATAAATATCTGACCAGTGCACCATGTAGGAGCCAAAAATTTGTTATCTGATCCACTAAGACATAAGATCAGATGAGTGCAGTAGCAATCCATCATTAAGAAGAAATGGGAGATCTGAGCCTGGGCTGGATGAGGTCGGGAAGGCACAGTAAACTGCATGAACAGGTAGATAAAACTCTTCTGACACCCATCTGAATGTACTGTTGCCACCCCCCAGACCTTTGGCTCTAGAAGGGTCCCCTGTGATCAGGTAAACTTGATTCCCAAGATCCCTAACTTTTGGTAATGATAAAGTAGTCTGGCTGGGCTCAAGTTCCTATAGACAGTGATAATACACTATGGAATATGTATAAAAACAGCTGTTTGATGACACTGGAGATCAGACTAAAAGGGGCAAACATACAGAGAAGAAGGAAAGAGTTCAGGGCTAGCAGAAGAGTTTCTGGAGAGGAGGAAGTTCTACAGGGAGTGAGTCACAAAATCTGTACATAAAATTTCCCAAATCTTTGGCAGATTGCTAAACTACACATGTTTTAAGGGGAGTAGATTTAGCAAATCCGGTGAAAAAGCTACCGCTGAACGTTGAAAAACCTGAGTAGGGATTTCAGCTTCTATAAACTGCAAGGGAAGTCAGTTTGGAATTTGAATCCAGCTTGGTTAACTAACTTCCTGGAATGAAAATCTTGGTTAACTAACTTCCTGGAATGAAAATCACAGAATGCAGAGACATCCTATGAAATGTGACACTCCATGAAATAAGATTTCATAAGAAATTTTATAAAATAAGAACTTAAAAAGCGGTCAGTAGAGTTAAGGTGAGCGTTAGGATTTGGGCTTCAGTTTGCGTTCGTGTTTGGGTTAGGAGTGTTGGGGCAGGTGTTGGGATTAATGTTAGAGAGAATGTGAGGCTTTGAGTGAGGCCTAAAGTGAGAGTTGGACTGTTAAGAAGGCTGAGCGCCAGAGAATTGATGCTTTTGAACTGTGGTGTTGGAGAAGACTCTTGAGAGTCCCTTGGACTGCAAGGAGATCCAACCAGTCCATTCTGAAGGAGATCAGCCCTGGGATTTCTTTGGAAGGAATGATGCTAAAGCTGAAACTCCAGTACTTTGTCCACCTCATGAGAAGAGCTGACTCATTGGAAAAGACTCTGATGCTTGGAGGGATTGGGGGCAGGAGGAGAAGGGGACAACAGAGGATGAGATGGTTGGATGGCATCACTGACTCAATGGACATGAGTCTGAGTGAACTCTGGGAGTTGGTGATGGACAGGGAGACCTGGCGTGCTGTGATTCATGGGGTCGCAAAGAGTCAGACACGACTGAGCAACTGAACTGAACTGAAAAGTGGGTGTGAGGTTTAGTGCTATAAATTCCCCTCTTGGCACTGCTTTAGCTGTGTACCACAAATTTTGATAGGAACTATTTTAATTTTTATTTTGGTCAATGACTTTTTAAATTTCCCTTGAGATCTGCTCTTTGGCCCATGGATTATTTGTAAGTGTGTTGTTAATTATATTGGTAGAATGGCAATACTAGTAGACTGTGATTTTCTGTCTGTCTTTAATTTATCACAGGCTATGGTAGAAATGTCACATTTTTGTCCCTTGGATATTTTCCTGTTTTCCTCTGGTTATTAGTCTGTGTTGGATTTTATTGTGGTCAAAGGGTAAATTCTGTATGATCTCAATTTGAGAAAAAATTGCTGAGATTTGCTTTATAGCCTTGGATGTGATCTATTTTGACAAGGTCTGTGGGTATTGGAAAAGACTGTGTAATCTTCTCTTATTAGATGAAGGTTCTATAAATATCTACTAGATTCTGTTAAAAGCGTTTAACAGAATCTAACCATTAGATTAGTTAATGTTGTTTTTGAATTCTCCTATATCCTTGATTTTCTTTCTAGTTCTATCAATTGTTGAAAGAAGAGCGTTGAAGTATCCAGAGTATTTTTTGATTTGTCTATTTCTATGCCAAAGAATGCTCAAACTACCGCACAATTGCACTCATCTCACATGCTAGTAAAGATTTCTCCTGTTAAGATATGATTTTTAGCTTCTGAAATATTTTAATAGTATAGGTATAATGTAACCTAATTACTATTAGGAATATACCAATGTATAGGAAAAACAAAGCTAATGGAGGTGATGGAATTCCAGTGGAACTATTCAAAATCCTATATGATGATATTGTGAAAGTGCTGCACTCAATAGGCCAGCAAATTTGGAAAAGTCAGCAGTGGCCACAGGACTAGAAAAGGTCAGTGTTGATTCCAATCCCAAAGAAAGACAACGCCAAAGAATGTTCAAACTACCACACAATTGCACACATCTCACAAGCTAGCAAAGTAATGCTCAAAATTCTCCCAGCCAGGTTTCAACGGTAGGTGAACTGTGAACTTCCAGATGTTCAAGCTGGTTTTAGAAAAGGCAGAGGAACCAGAGATCAAATTGCCAACATCCGCTGGATCATCAAAAAAGCAAGAGAGTTCCAGAAAAACATCTATTTCTGCTTTATTGACTATGCCAAAGCCTTTGACTGTGTGGATCACAATAAACTGCGGAAAATTCTGAGAGAGATGGGAATACCAGACCACCTGACCTGCCTCTTGAGAAACCTATATGCAGGTCAGGAAGCAACAGTTAGAACTGGACATGGAATAAGGAACTGGTTCAAAATTAGGAGAGGAGTACCTCAAGGCTGTATACTGTCATCCAGCTTACCTAACTTATATGCAAAGTGCATCATGAGAAATACCAGGATGGATAAAGCACAAGATGGAATGAAGACTACTGGGAGAAATATCAATAACCTCAGATATGCAGATGACCCCACCTTTATGAGAGAAAGTGAAGAGGAACTAATGAACTTTATCACTTCATGGCAACTAGATGGGGAAACAATGGAAACAGTAAGAAACTTTCTATTGGGGGGTTCCAAAATCACTGCAGATGTTGACTGCAGCCTTGAAATTAAAAAAACTCTTGATCCTTGGAAGAAAAGCTATCACCAACCTAGACAGCATATTGTAAAGCAGAGACATTACTTGGCCAAAAAAGTCCATCTAGTCAAAGCTGTAGTTTTTCCAGTAGTTGTGTATGGATGTGAGAATTGGACTATAAAGAAAACTGAGTACCAAAGAATTGATGCTTTTGAACTGTGGTGCTGGAGAAGACTCTTGAGAGTGCCTTGGATTGCAAGGAGATCCAACCAGTCCATCCTAAAAGAGATCAGTCCTGGCTGTTCATTGGAAGGTCTGATGTTGAAGCTGAAACTCCAATACTTTGGCCACCTGATGCAAAGAGCTGACTCATTTGAGAAGACCCTGATGCTGGGAAAGATAGAAGGCAGGATGAGAAGGGGACGACAAAAGATGAGATGGTTGGATGGCATCACCAACTCAATGGACATGTGTTTGGGTGGGCTCCAGGAGGTGGTGCTGGACAGCAAGGCCTGGCGTGCTGCAGCTCATATGGTCACAAAGAGTCGGACACAACTAAATGACTGAACTGAAGTTCAGATCAAATGTCATTAATTCTATGGTGTTTTTCCTAATAGGATGTTTCTACTTTAATTTACTATGTTTTAAATGTGTCTTATTTTCACGTTCATGTGAACATATACACACATTCACATTCTTTGACAAATGTATTAAATATCTCAATGACACACACACACATATATATACATATTAATCAGTGATAATGTTTAACATTTATTAATTTGTTAAGCATCTCCTTTCTGCCAGGCACACTTCTAGATGCTGAATTACAAGGTGTTATGGCAAAGGGATGAAAGATCAACACTCTCAACCACCATGTTTAAACCCAAGCTTTTGGGTACTTCCCTGGCAGCCCAATGGTTATGACTCTGCTCATCTACTGCAGAGGGCACAGGTTTGATTCCTGGATGGGGAACAGGGATCCCATATACCACAGAGTACATTTTTCTGCCACAGAGCCAGAAAAATTTAAAACATAAATGAAAGTAAAAGCAATTGTCTCTTAGGATGCAGTGGAATACTACATTTACATTTTCAATTAAAAATAAAATAAAAAATAAACCTAGTCTGAAAAATGACTAGTAGTCTACCACACAGTTCACATCCACTATGTGAAAAAAACAAAAAAAACCATTCTGGGGTGAGGACAGATTTGTGCACACATTCAGCTATGTAAGGGCACAACCAATTGTACCTGAATTTAGGATTCAGTTGGTTTTTATGCAGTCATAAGTAATGGAGAAATCATATATTTGATCCATATTTACTGTGTACCTTACACTGTACATGCTCCCCTGGTGGCTCAGAGGGTAAAGCATTTGCCTGCAATGCAGGAGATCTGGGTTTGATCCCTGGGTCAGGAAGATCCCCTGGAGAAGGAAATGGCAACCCACTCTAATGTTCTTGCCTGGAGAATTCTGCGGACGGAGAAGTCTGGTAGGCTACAGTCCACAGGGTCACAAAGAGCCAGACATGACTGAGCAACTTCACTTTTTGTTCATTCATTATGGTTACAGATAAATATTAGAGTAAGCTTCTTAAGAGAACTCTTTATCAATATAACATTGCTAGTACCCAAGACTGTGCCTGTATTGGATGCTTAATGCTTTCTTGGGAAGAGACAGTAAAAGGAATAGAGGAAAGTGACAAATGGGAAGGCTAAAACAGCAGTGCAAGAAAAGTCAACTTTTTCAATGAACAAAGTTCCCACACACATGGATAATTTATTCACCACCAGGAGAGACTGTAGTCAACAAAATGGAAGGGATATAACTGCAATATAGATACATAAAATATGGCAATATTGATTACTTTCTATGCTTTTAAGGTGATGATCTATTAATTAGTTCAACACATGAGCTCAAAAATTCACTTTGAAACAACTATATTAAGAGCTTCTTATTTTGATTAGTAAAGTAGGAAGGGGAAAATCTTAAAATATATTATATATAATCACTATGTAGAATATGAATGATTCTTGCACAAAGAAGCAAAACATACTTGCTAAGAAATCATATTCAATGATAATCAGTCATTTTTTTCCTTACATTTTTCTGAAATTATACACTGATAGATGTACAACTAGATACATCTACTAAAGGTTAGATTTATCTCCACTTAACCATTAAGTATTATGACAATTAAATTATTTGAATATTTTGATACACTTGAGTATGTGACCTCTAGTTATAGCTAGAGTTTTAAAGAAACTACCCTTTATGCAACTATAATTGATCACTTTAGAATATGGAGACAATCCATTTGTATCGGCTATTTGAAAACTTATTTTCCCTTTAATTCATGAGATTGACTTTTTATATAGGTTGTATATCTTTTTGCATCACAAACTATGGCTATTTTTTTAACATCTTCTTTGGCAGAAATTCAAATACATTTTGTTTGCTTGCAGGCTTAGAACAGAGCCTGAATAAATATTTGCAATTCAGCGGTTGTGCTGGTTCTACACTTTGCAGTAAAAGGTCAGAGAATTTTGCTTCTAATTTTGTTGTTGTTATTAACAAAGCCTAAAAGAAAAATAAGGTCCCTAAAATTTTATGAGAACTATTACAGAGTAGCTTTTATTTTAGGAGTAAAAAACTCCACATCACAGTAATAATCACAAGTATATGATATTTTATAGGAAA
>SJYC01017422.1:0-23350 GCA_006408675.1 Madoqua kirkii | reverse complement strand
TACAGATGGGGCTCGGGGTGGGGGAAGGGGGATTGTAAACGGCGAACAAGGAAACTTTTGGAGATGTAGGCTATGACCTGTGTTGACTACAATGACCCTTTCATAGGTGTATACGTCTGTCAAAATTTAACGAATTGACCTTTCTGGGTTTTGCTTTCAAGCTTTTTAAAGCACAACAGAGCAGCATTTTGTCTAGGGCTATTTTCCCCTTTTACTGAGGCAAAACTATTCCAAATGTTTTATCCAATACTCCATGAAATACGAGATTTTCCCCCTCTGACTATTGGGAAAAAGAATTGTTCTGGGCCCCCATGAGCTATAGGGAGTTATCCCTGTGCCCCGCCTCCTCCCAAACCTGCTGGCCTCAGGGCTTCTCCTCACACTGTGTGCAGTTTCTTTGTGAACTGAAAAATATTGGCAGTTAAGCAGAAATAAATCCAGAGGACCAGAAACAAAACATTTTTGACCTTAGCTTTTTCTTTTTTTTTAAAAAAAGCAACGCCCTTGCAAGAAAGAATTACCAGAATCTCATAGTAAATATTCATCTGTTGAAAATACGTTTGACTTGAAAACCCACTGAAAGTGGGATTTCTCTCATTTATTATAATATTTGGAAAGTAAAAGGGAAAGTCACTCAGTTGTGTCTAACTTTGCGACCCCATGAACTATACAGTCCATGGAATTCTCCAGGCCAGAGTACTGGAGTAGGTAGCCTTTTCCCTTCTCCAGGGGATCTTCTCAACCCAGGGACAGGACCCAGGTCTCCCACACTGCAGGTGGACTCTTTTCCAGCTGAGCCACAAGAGAAGCCCAAGAATACTGGAGTGGGTAGCCTGTTCCTTCTCCAGCAGATCTTCCTGACTCAGGAATCAAACTGGGGTCTCCTGCATTGCGGGTGGATTCTTTGCCAACTGAGCTAAAGTTTGGAAGTCTAGCATAAAGTTTTCTTAGCCTTCTTCAGTAACATTCTTCCCAGTTAATTCTTTAAAAAAATTAATTTCTATTGGAGTCTAGTTGCTTTAAATGTGGTTTTAGTTTCTACTGTATGGCAAAGTGGATCAGCTATATGTATACACATAATCTCTGTTTTTTAGGTTTCCTTCCCATTCACGTCACCACAGTACACTGAGCAGAGTTCCCTGGCTATACAATATGTGCTTATTAGTTTTCTAATTTATACATATTATCAATAGTGTATAAGGAGGTCACTGTCCCTTATTGCCTTATGTTCACTGTCTTAAAAGATACTGTCTCACATGTATGCCAGTTTCTTAGGTGTTTCAGGAAGTGGGTATATCTGATCCCTGTTATTCCATCTTGATCAGAAGCATACATCTCTTTTCCCTTTGGCTTGATGAAATTGTTTGGATCCTTTAAAGAAGCATTCCTTTTGAATTCTGCTCCCAGAAATTGCCTGTACATGGCCATTGGGCTGATAGCATTATCTTTCTCCTTTTCCTGTCCTCATTGGTTGGAGAAGAAAATTTGGGCATAGCACTAAAAGTCTTGCTTCTGTTATAACTGATGCCATAAGCTTGTTCTCAAGCTGAAAGCCGGTAGACTAAATTTAACCCAAAGATGTGTGTGCATGCGTGTGCATGTCTGTGTGTTGTCTGTGTGTCTAATTTTCCCTACACAGTGCTTTAAAAAACTAGTTGTTGTTGTTTTTTAAATTCATTTTTAACATTAAAGCACTGGAGTTTTCTGTAGATGTCTGGATTTCTGGCTTCTCTTGAAAAGTCAGAAGACCTGACATCTTTGGCTCTTGTTTCTACATAGTAATATAACTCTTTGCTAAAATGCATTAGCCTTTTGTCCATTTCTGAAGGGCTACACACTCTCCACCTTGACACAGGCCTCCTCCTTCATTTCTGTTACATGGCTGCTCCTAAGAGGCATGAGGATCTCTGGTCCCTGCTGTGAAGGCCAAGGGCATCAACTCTGGAGTTCAAGGGTGGCTGGACCAAGTCCGTCCTCTGGCACTTTGCTGACTCGACTGTGATGCTTTCCCTGCCTGGATCTCTAGACTCTACAGAAACACTTCTGATTCTCCTACACTCCTTATATTACCCTCTATGATCTACGGATTCTGGCTTTGCTGCCCTATGGATTTTGTCCTATGTCTTGTCTGTACTTTGACTACTGACCCCAGGATCAGCCACCTTTTCTTTTACATGTTTCACATCCAAACTTCCTTTATAAAAGCTGTCTGATGGATTCAGTAAGTCATTAGTAGTCCTTTCTGGCAAGAGCTTTGTACCAAGAGATCCTGAAATCTAGAAGTCACTATAGATGACCATTCATGGGTCAAGTGCCTATTTTGAGGTCAATCAGCTTTGTTCACAGTATTTAGGGTGATCTGATCAGCTTTCTTGAGAAGAGACTGGTTTGTCAGGTATTTAGAGTCGTCAGGTAGCTTTCTCTATGCTACTGCAGCTAGTCACCTCAAATACTACCTAGGACACAGCAAATGTTCACACAATAACTTTACAATAATGATAACAAAAGTGGTGATAATTACAATAGTAATAGATACCCTTTGGCAAGCACTTACTGCTTTTCAGGTATCACGAGGGCTTCCCGTTTGGCTCAGACAGTAAAGAATCTGCCTGCAATTCAGGAGACTTAGGTTTGATTCCTGGATTGGGAAGATCTCCTGGAAAAGAAAATGGCATCCCACTCCAGTATTCTTGCCTGGGAATTCCATGGACAGAGAAGCCTGATGGGCTACAGTTCATAGAGTCACAAAGAGTCGGATACGACTGAATGACTAGCACCCACTACTCTGTTTATACAAATTAGCTCATTTTGTCCCAATGGTAACTCTAATCATTATGGATTTTTTCCCCATTATAAATGATGCTCTCAGAGAAGTTTAAGGGGCTTTCCCAAGCTCTTGTTAGAGTCAGGAATGAAATCAGCACTAGACAGATCAATTTCCAAAAGTTTTTGCAGCGAAGCCCAGAGAGAACACCAAGGACCATCAACAGGGGTGTGTGTTACTGGGAACAAAACTGTGGGGGTAGGACTTAACTTCCTTATGTAGTGGAAGCCTCTTGGGGTAACTGGGAAGGGCTTGGAACCAAAAGTAGAAGGGACAGAAACAGCTTTCAGTGGAATCAAAGTGGCTCCCAAGAAAGTTTCACGTCATGGACAAACACAGCTTCTGGTACCAGCAGATGAGGGTCCCAGGCCTGTCATTTACATTCTGCACAACCTTATGAGAGTTCTTTAACCTCCATGAACCCTGGCATCCTTTCCTTGAAACAGAAAGAACGCTGTCATGTTGCACTGTTACAGGCTCACTTAAGGTGGTGTATGTGGAAGTTTATCAGGGAGAGTCATCAGTAACAATAAAACAATAATTTCCTTGGAAGGGCTGTTTGGAGGGCTGTGTTATTGTTAGTTGCTCATTTGTGTCCAACTATTTGCAACCCAATGGATTGAAGCCTGCCAGGCTCCTCTGTCTGTAGGATTCTCCCGGCAAGAATACTGGAGTGAGTAACCATTTCCTTCTTCAGGGGATCTTCCTGACCCAGGGATCAAAACTGAGTCTCCTGTGTTGCAGGCAGATTCTTTATCATTTGAGCCATCAAAAGAGGGTAAGATGTATCTGTTTCCTGGGACACAGTGAAAGCAAAAGTCACTCAGTCGTGTTGACTCTTTGTGACCCCATGGACTGTACAGTCCATGGAATTCTCCAGGCTAGAATACTGGAGTGAGTAGCCTTTCCCTTCTGTAGGGGATCTTCTCACCCAGGGATCAAACCCAGGTCTCCTGCATTGCAGACGAATTCTTTACCAGCTGAGCCACCAGGGAAGCCCAAGAATACAGGAGTGAGACATAGCAGACACCCAGTAAATGAAAACTATTAGAGTTCCACAATCCTGTATCTGCAATTCCTTAACTTGAAAGTCTCTGAAATGGAAAATTTGGTGCCAAAATGAATATGGTGACAAACCCTGACCTGAACTGGAAGGAAGCTACTTGTAAGTCTTACTATACCAGTTAGAGTTGATATCAGGGCCCCGTGAAATACACAAAATAGGACATGTCACATCCATAAATCTGAACATTTTCTGAATCCCGAAACTCCACTGGCCGAGAGGATTTTGGGTACGGATCTGTGGACTGGTATTATTGTCATTATTATCTCATATCTCTTTCCTGTGTTTTGTCCCTGTAGGAATCACAGCCTGTCTTGTTTAGCTTCCCCCTGCCCCCAACCTTTAGCACAAGTGCCTGGGTCATGGTTGGTAATTTATAAATGCGTATTGATTAAATAAATGAAAGAAGGATAAGGTTCTTGGTGATGAAGAAAATAAAAATGAAGTCCCAAAAACTGATAGAGGAAGGATACACATGATTTTTCTCCCATCTTTTCTTTGGTCTTTTAATGGTTTCTGAGCCTTTTGAAGGGCCCACATCACTAACCAGTGGAGGGGGAAGGAAGGGCTGGAAGCAGCCCCAGAATCCTGAAAAGGCCGCTGGAGGAGCCGAGCTGGCAGCAGCTCTGTGCTTCACAATTCTATCAGGGAGCACAAATGCCTTTTTTGGAGGGTTGGCTCAGACACGGCTAGGGTTACAAACCCTCCAACCGTAATGCAAGGAAAAGCTGGGAAAATCCCACAAAGCGAAATTATATCTGCTTGTGGTCAAGTCAGGACTCCAAATTTGGACAGTGGAATTCGGTGGGAAAAATGGGAAAGGCATCAGGGGTTACATAGTGAACCTAAGATTTATCACTACGGCAGGCAGCTATTTCCAGAGAAACCAGCAAGGCAAGTTGTGGTCATATTTCTGTGAAGGAGCCGGGAGGGGGAGGGACCCGCAGCTCACTGCTGATGTGATCAACCTGTTAAACTCTTTGAACAAATGGAAAAATCAAAGTTGTTCCACGATGCCTTTCAGATCGCTGCACACCAGGATATATATGAACATTTCAAAAGCATGAAGCCAATTGATTAGAACATAAAAACCCAGAGGCAGTCAAAGCAGTTGGACTAGATGCCAAAATCATATGTTGCCAAGCTTCTGTTTAAAGCTATTTAAATGTATACCGAGGAGAGAGTTGGAGGCCAGAAGCGGCCAACTCAGGCCAGGGTTGGCTCTTAACTCACCTCCTGGGGCATCTTAGGTAGGGGGCCATTGGAAACCTGAAATATAGACCAACTCGGTCCCCTCCAGCTTGTGATGTTAGATAGCCTCTCTGAGTCTCAATTTTTCATCTGTAGAATGGATTTAATCTGTAGAATAGGCAAAATCACTGCAGATGGTGACTCAGCCATGAAATTAAAAGACGCTTACTCTTTGGAAGAAAAGTTATGACCAACCTAGATAGCATATTCGGAGAAGGCAATGGCATCCCACTCCAGTACTCTTGCCTGGAAAATCCCTTGACGGAGGAGCCTGGTGGACTGCGGTCCATGGGGTCGCTAAGAGTCAGACACGACTGAACGACTTCACTTTCTCTTTTCACTTTCATAATGAAAGTGAAAAGAGAAAGTGAAGTCGTTCAGTCGTGTCTGACTCTTAGCGACCCCATGGACCGCAGTCCACCAGGCTCCTCCGTCAAGGGATTTTCCAGGCAAGAGTACTGGAGTGGGATGCCATTGCCTTCTCCGAATATGCTATCTAGGTTGGTCATAACTTTTCTTCCAAAGAGTAAGCGTCTTTTAATTTCATGGCTGAGTCACCATCTGCAGTGATTTTGCCTATTCTACAGATTAAATCCATTCTACAGATGAAAAATTGAGACTCAGAGAGGCTATCTAACATCGCAAGCTGGAGGGGACCGAGTTGGTCTATATTTCAGGTTTCCAATGGCCCCCTACCTAAGATGCCCCAGGAGGTGAGTTAAGAGCCAACCCTGGCCTGAGTTGGCCGCTTCTGGCCTCCAACTCTCTCCTCGGTATACATTTAAATAGCTTTAAACAGAAGCTTGGCAACATATGATTTTGGCATCTAGTCCAACTGCTTTGACTGCCTCTGGGTTTTTATGTTCTAATCAATTGGCTTCATGCTTTTGAAATGTTCATATATATCCTGGTGTGCAGCGATCTGAAAGGCATCGTGGAACAACTTTGATTTTTCCATTTGTTCAAAGAGTTTAACAGGTTGATCACATCAGCAGTGAGCTGCGGGTCCCTCCCCCTCCCGGCTCCTTCACAGAAATATGACCACACTTGCCTTGCTGGTTTCTCTGGAAATAGCTGCCTGCCGTAGTGATAAATCTTAGGTTCACTATGTAACCCCTGATGCCTTTCCCATTTTTCCCACCGAATTCCACTGTCCAAATTTGGAGTCCTGACTTGACCACAAGCAGATATAATTTCGCTTTGTGGGATTTTCCCAGCTTTTCCTTGCATTACGGTTGGAGGGTTTGTAACCCTAGCCGTGTCTGAGCCAACCCTCCAAAAAAGGCATTTGTGCTCCCTGATAGAATTGTGAAGCACAGAGCTGCTGCCAGCTCGGCTCCTCCAGCGGCCTTTTCAGGATTCTGGGGCTGCTTCCAGCCCTTCCTTCCCCCTCCACTGGTTAGTGATGTGGGCCCTTCAAAAGGCTCAGAAACCATTAAAAGACCAAAGAAAAGATGGGAGAAAAATCATGTGTATCCTTCCTCTATCAGTTTTTGGGACTTCATTTTTATTTTCTTCATCACCAAGAACCTTATCCTTCTTTCATTTATTTAATCAATACGCATTTATAAATTACCAACCATGACCCAGGCACTTGTGCTAAAGGTTGGGGGCAGGGGGAAGCTAAACAAGACAGGCTGTGATTCCTACAGGGACAAAACACAGGAAAGAGATATGAGATAATAATGACAATAATACCAGTCCACAGATCCGTACCCAAAATCCTCTCGGCCAGTGGAGTTTCGGGATTCAGAAAATGTTCAGATTTATGGATGTGACATGTCCTATTTTGTGTATTTCACGGGGCCCTGATATCAACTCTAACTGGTATAGTAAGACTTACAAGTAGCTTCCTTCCAGTTCAGGTCAGGGTTTGTCACCATATTCATTTTGGCACCAAATTTTCCATTTCAGAGACTTTCAAGTTAAGGAATTGCAGATACAGGATTGTGGAACTCTAATAGTTTTCATTTACTGGGTGTCTGCTATGTCTCACTCCTGTATTCTTGGGCTTCCCTGGTGGCTCAGCTGGTAAAGAATTCGTCTGCAATGCAGGAGACCTGGGTTTGATCCCTGGGTGAGAAGATCCCCTACAGAAGGGAAAGGCTACTCACTCCAGTATTCTAGCCTGGAGAATTCCATGGACTGTACAGTCCATGGGGTCACAAAGAGTCAACACGACTGAGTGACTTTTGCTTTCACTGTGTCCCAGGAAACAGATACATCTTACCCTCTTTTGATGGCTCAAATGATAAAGAATCTGCCTGCAACACAGGAGACTCAGTTTTGATCCCTGGGTCAGGAAGATCCCCTGAAGAAGGAAATGGTTACTCACTCCAGTATTCTTGCCGGGAGAATCCTACAGACAGAGGAGCCTGGCAGGCTTCAATCCATTGGGTTGCAAATAGTTGGACACAAATGAGCAACTAACAATAACACAGCCCTCCAAACAGCCCTTCCAAGGAAATTATTGTTTTATTGTTACTGATGACTCTCCCTGATAAACTTCCACATACACCACCTTAAGTGAGCCTGTAACAGTGCAACATGACAGCATTCTTTCTGTTTCAAGGAAAGGATGCCAGGGTTCATGGAGGTTAAAGAACTCTCATAAGGTTGTGCAGAATGTAAATGACAGGCCTGGGACCCTCATCTGCTGGTACCAGAAAAAGATTGAAAGTGGGAGAAAAAGCGGATGATTGAGGATGAGATGGTTAGATGGCATCACTGACTCAGTGGACAAGAGTTTGAGGAAATTCTGGGAGTTGGTGATGGACAGGGAAGCCTGGAGTGTTGCAGTCCATGGGGTCACAAAGAGTTGGACATGACTGAGAAATTGAATTGAGCTGAACTGATAGTTGATTTACAATGTTGTATTATTTCTGGAAGTGATTTAGATTTATATACATGTAGAGAGAAGGCAATGGCACCCTACTCCAGTACTCTTGCCTGGAAAATCCCATGGACAGAGGAGCCTGGTAGGCTGCAGTCCATGGGGTTGCTAAGTTGGACACGACTGAGTAACTTTACTTTCACTTTTCACTTTCATGCATTGGAGAAGGAAATGGCAACCCACTCTGGTGTTCTTGCCTGGAGAATCCCATGGGTGGAGGAGCCTGGTGGGCTGCCGTCTATGGGGTTGCACAAAGTTGGACACGACTGGAGTGACTTAGCAGCAGCAGCAGATAGATTTCATATTATTTCTCATTATGGTTTATTAAAAGATATTGAATAGTTTCCCTGTGTACATGGTAGGTCCTTATTGTTTACCTATTTTCTATATAGTAGTTTATACCTGCTAATCTCAAACTCCTAATTTATCCCTCCCCTACTCCATTTCCTTGAAACCATACATTTGTTTTCTGTGTCTGTGAGTCTGTTTCTGTTTTGTGAGTAAGTTCTTTTGTGTCATTATTTAGATTCAGCATGTACGTGATAACATATTTCTTTCTGTATCTGACTTACTTCACATAGTGGGCTAGTCCTTAGGTTCATCCATATTGCTGCAAATGGCATTATTCATTCTTTTTCTTTTGGCTGAGTAGTATTCCACTGTGTGTGTGTGTGTGCGCGTGCGCGCTGGTGGTGGTGGTTTAGTCTAAGTCATGTCTGACTCTTGCCACTCCATGAACTGTAGCCCGCCAGGCTCCTCTGTCCATGAGATTCTCCAGGTAAGAATACTGGAGTGGGTTGCCATTCCTTTCTCTAGGGGATCTTCCACACCCAGGAATTGAACCTGGGTCTCCTGCATTGCAGTAGATTCTTTACTGACTGAGCTATGTGGGAAGCCCATGTGTATGCATGTGTATACATATATAATGTATTTTATAAATTATAATATATAAATATAATTAATATATATTAATTATATTTTATTTATGCATTCATGTGTTGATGGACACTTAGTTTCCTTCCATGTCTTTAGGATAGTAAATAGTACTGCTATGAACCCTAGGGTGCATGTATCTTTTCAAACTATATTTTTCTCTGGATATATACCCAGGAGTGTGATTGCAGGATCATATGGTAGCTCTATTTTAGCTTTTTAAGGAACTTCCATACTATTCTCTACAGTAGCTATATAAACTTACATTCTCATCAATAGTGTAGGTGGTAGTGATCGTTTAGTAGCTATGTTGTGTCCAACTCTTGCGACCCCATGGAGGAGCCCAGCAGGCTCCTCTGTCCATGTGATTTCCCAGGCAAGAATACTGGAATGGATTGCCTTTCCTTCTCCAGGGAATCTTCCTGAGCCAGATAGGGATCAAACCTGCATCGTCTGTACTGGCAGGCAGATTCTTTACCACTGAGCCACCAGGGAGTTCTTTTTTCTCCACATCCTCTCCAACATTGTAGACTTTTTGATGATAACCATTCTGACTGGTGTTAGATAATACTTTGTTGTGGTTTTGATTTGCATTTCTCCAATAATTAGTGATGTTAAGCATATTTTCATGTGCTTTTTGACTGTTTGTATGCCTTCTTTGAAGGAATGTCTATTTAGGTCTTCTGCCCATGGGTTTTTTGACTAGGTTGTTCATTTTTTTTTTTTGTTATGAGTTGTATGAGCTGTTTGTACATTTTAAAAATTAAATCTTGTCAGTTGCATAGAATGATATTTTTAAATGAATCAAATGGTATTACATTATAATAAGAAATAAGATGTAATATAATGCATATTAAAATATGCATTATAAAATTCAAAATAAACCAATTATATTTAACACAGTCATCAAAATATCTTAAAAAGCATTTGTGTTATAATGATATGTGGTCTTCCTTATTAACACATCAGATAACAAGATCTAGCAGCAAGTTCAATAGGTACCCTAATTTTAAAGTGGTAATGAGTACAAATGACATTTTGTGATGTTTACAACAATTTTAGTGTGATATGAAAATATCTATGAGTTACACTGAAAACAGTTACAGTTGCAGTTAATAATATTGTAATTTGTTACTTAGATTCAAACTTGATGAAGATGCTAAATTTCAGTTAGAGATGAATCCAAATGAAGATATAATTATTTTTTCATCACACAGATTTCCTAAATGTTCTCTCCAAAGTCCTCCCTTATTCCTAAGAGGTAAGGGTTGGGCTTTAGAGTCAGTGTTTGTACTTAGCTCTGCTATTTCTTCTAGTTATGACTTTGGCCGTGTAACTTGTCTGTTCTTAACTATATCAGTAACAGTAATGTCTCTGTTGATGCTGTCATCGTGATCACACCCCTGACCTCTCAGCGATATCTGGGCTGGCATTCCTCCTATCCTGTGCAATTGATCAGCTGCATTGTTTGTTTCAATATTACTTAGCACTGGGTTTGCACACCTCACAGTACAACCTGTGTGTTCAAACACCTGAAGAATTCACAATTGGATGAGGGACTGAATGTTTAAATTTTCTGGCTGAGTGTGTGGTGGGGGTTCAGCTTCACTTTATGGTATAACTACTTTGGAGACCTGCAAATGAGCAGCCTGGCTCTGGCTTGATGGCTAGGGGGAAGGAGGTTCATTTTATAACAGAGCTCCTTGAACCTGAACTGCGAATCAAAATTTCAGGGCATGCCTGGTATGAAAAATTAGCGTGGTGCTTACTTTGCTTTATTTTAAGCTGTCTTTTCTCTTTTTGTCTCTGTTCTTTTTGTGGACTAAAGAAGAGAGATGAGGTACATATATGTGTGTGTGTGTCTGAACTGTTCCTGTCCGTGTGTGTTGAGACCTGGACATCATGGTATCCTTTGCAGAAATCAGTTCCTTTCCCAACCTTCAGTCCCCTGTAGAAAACCTGTCCTAGTCTGTTTGGGCTGCAATGACAGAATACCATATAGACTGGGTATATTAAACAGCAGGCATTTATTTCTTACAGTCTAGAGGCTGGGAGATCTGAGTGCCAGGTTGGTTGAGTTGTGGTGAGAGGTCTCTTCTTGGCTTACAGATGGCTGCCTTCTTGCTGTATTTTCACATGACACAGAGAGAGATTGAGAGGTCATCTTTGTGTCTTTTTACAAGGGCATTAATCCTACTCATGCAGATTCCACCTCCCAAAGGCCCCGCCTCTGAATACTATCATATTGGGGATTAAGGCTTCAATGTATGAATTTTGGGAGGACAAAAACATTCAGCAAGCAGCCAGGAAGAGGCACAAGGGACTTTTTCCTCAAGGCACTCTGTGAGTCAATGAGACACAAATGTTTTTGCTCAAAGTCATTCCTGGAAGAGAAGGTTGGGAAGGCAAGGGCCCCATCTGAGAGCTTGGGTGCCATCTGTGTTTGATGTATTTGCATATGTGTATCACCCCCATTTACTCCTTATTCCAGCTCGGTGGTGTAGGTGTTTTTCAAACCTATTTTACTAGAGAAATGAGGAGACCTGAAATAACCTGTCTGAAGCTCCCAGCTAGGTAGTGGTAGGACACATGAGCAGAGTGGGGTAGAGACCTTTTCTGCCTGGGGATCCACTTGTGCATGGAACACAGCTTTTCTCCAGCACCTTGAATGCTGGCAGCTTCAGCAGCTTTGCACCCTCATTGTGGGCATCACCCTTCTCTCCCAGGGCACCGCCAGCAGGTGCAATGGTGAGGTCTCAACAGTTGGTTCCACATCCAGCAGGTCAATAAGGGTACCTGCAAAGTGGAAGGACACAGACATGCTGAGTGCCATGGAGACAGACAGGAGTATTGGGAGGTACCTGCCAGGATCTGTTAGTCATAAAGGGAGACCTTCTAAGTGGAGCTGAAGGATGGCGTGAGCCAGGAAGGTGGTAGGGCTGAGCTATGAGCTGTCCCTGCTCCCAGAATCCCATGTGTGCCCAGGGATAAGTGAGGTCTAAAAAAATCAGGGCTGTGTTCATGTAGAGCCCCTATGCATGTAAGACCCTACATTAAGCACTCTCACATAGAACATTTGATTTTTCCTTAGGTCAACTTGGCAGGGGAGGAATTATAACTCCCAATTTAGAGACAAGCAAACTTTGGCTCATAGAAATCAGGTATATAATGCAAGGTTATGAATCTGTTGGGAGGCAGGGGGAGGAAGAGATGTTTATAGGTGCAGAGGATGGAGGTAGGGAGACAGATTCTAGAGTCTTCTGCTCAGCAGCATACACTCAAAGTCCTAGTTTCATGATGGTTTTCCTGAGTTAGGTGTGTTGTAGAAGTTCAGACTCTATCAGTGAAGCTGATAGGGGCAGTTGTGAGTGTGTGTGTGTGTGTGTGTGTGTGTGTGTGTGCGCGCGCGTGCACGCACATATATGTATGTTTGGAGGGGATAGGGCTGAGTTTTATATTTCTTAAAAAATTTATTTACTTATTTATGGCTGTGCTGGGTCTTTGTTGCCGCACTCAGGCTTTCTCTAGTTGCACCTAGTGGGGACTGCTCTCTGGTTACAGTGTGAGAGCATCTCATTTGTAGGAGCTTCCGCTGTTGTAGAGCATGCGTTCTCAGGCTCGCGGGCTTCCGTAGTTGAGGCGCCTAGGTTTAGTTGCCTTGTGGCATGCGGGATCTTCCTGGACCCGGGATCAAACCCTTTCCCCTGCATTGGCAGGCAGATTCTTAACCACTGGACCACGAGGGAAGCCCTGTATTCTTTCTTATGCTTGCTGTTGGTTGAAGCGACATTGTTTAGTAAATTAGGTTTTTAAATTTTTCTCCAATTCCTAATACCTTTTTTTAACTTGAAATTGTAATTTAAATTAATCTATTTTCAGAACTCAATAGCAATCTTATTAAAAAAAAATTGGACTTATCTTTCTCAGTTCTCTCTCTCATTTCTTATTCATTTCCTCCCCCGGTCTTTCCTTTTTTCTTTGTATATTTTCTTTTTTCCTCCTTAAGCCCCCTCACTTCATCCTGTCCTTTTGGAAGCTTCTATCTGGGACCCTCAGCAATCCCAGACAACTTCAGTTTGGTTCTGATTCAAGCAATGAAGATAAAATATGAAATGAAGAGCTTAGGAAATACTCTTCCACTTTTGTAAAAGAAAAACAAGTAACATTGCTGCCAGGTCACCCAGAACAAGTTCCAATTCCCAAGAGCCCGGGAAGAATTTTCAAAGTAAAAAAATCAATGGCTATGAAATTACACATTAGTCCAGGGGAGAGTTCTCTGTCTGTTTTCCCAGCGAACATCCATCTTGCTATAGTAATAGTGGCACAGACAATTTGCTGCAGTGAAGTTGATCTATAAGTGTTTTAATTAAAGTTCTGACAGCCAATTGAATCCTTTTTTATTTTTTGGATGTATCGTATCAATCTTTTTCCGTCCCTGAACGACTGTGCCTGGGGAGTTTAATCTATTAGGGAGGTGTAAGTTAATGTCCTGGATGCATTAACCGTTCAGAAAGAAAAGGACATCCGTGGTTTTCTTTTTATTTTAAGTTCCCCAAGCTCAAAGTTCCATAAAAGTATCTCTTAATAAATGTTTACTGAATGCAAGAGTTGATAAGTATTACTTGAAAATTGTGATAGAGGGTGAGACTTCTTTGTTTGCTTTTAAAGTTAATTTCTTCTGGAGTATAGTTGTTTTATAATGTTATGATAGTTTCTACTGCACAGCAAAGTGAATCAACTGTTTGTATATATGTATACACACCCTCCCCTCCCTTTTGAATTTCCTTCCCATTCAGGTCACCACAGTAGAGTTCCTTGAAGCCTAACTTCCCATCCCCATTGAATTAACTGTTTCTCTCTAAATAACTGTCCTTTCTGTTTTCAAAGAAGATTGTACAAGATCATACATATGAACTGACCATTAAACTGTAATGCTTCAGTTCAGTCGCTCAGTCATGCCTGACTCTGTGACCCCATGGACTGCAGCATGCCAGGCCTCCTTGTCCATCACCAACTCCCGGAGTTTACCCAAACTCATGTCCATTAAGTCGGTGGTGCCATCCAACCATCCCATCCTCTGTCGTCCCCTTCTCCTCCCACCTTCAATCTTTCCCAGCATCAGGGTCTTTTCCAGTGAGACAGCTCTTTTCATCAGGTGGCCAATGTATTGGAGTTTCAGCTTCAGCATCAGTCCTTCCAATGGATATTCGGGACTGATTTCCTTTAGGATGGACTGGTTGGATCTCCTTGCAGTCCAAGGGCCTCTCAAGAGTCTTCTCCAACACCACAGTTCAAGGATATAATACTATTTGTCTGTTGTCTGCCTCATGGCTCTCTTCTGGGTGAGCAAAGGAGCATGGGATGAGAGGAAGAGTTTAGGCCAGTCTAAATCCCAGCACGGAGGGTTGAAATCAAGATAAATAGATGCTTAAGGAAAAGGCTGAGTTCTTATATGACAGATTTTATAAGCTCAAGGGATACAGGGAAACTCATCTAGGTACCTGTCCTTGAAGGGACCCAGGTTTGGAAGTTAAGATGGACACAGGACAATTAATGAAAACATAACACGAAAGAGGCTGTCCAAAGTGAGTAACGTAGCACCAGAGGAGACCCAAGGGTAGAGGAGTGAGCTTTGCTCTAATGAGAGGCATGTAAGAACATAAAGACCCATTGAGATGAGTGCTCATTTCCTTGGCTTACCATATTGGTCTCAGGACTGGAATAGTGCTTAGTGTATATTAGGCACTCAGAAAATTTTGTTAAATGACTAAATGACTGAGTTTGAATTGTGACTTGGAAAAAAAGGTGAACATAAAGGTAACTGACTTAGGGTAAGGAGGTTATATTAGGACAAGGCATAGACTTTTCTAGCACCTGCTAAGTGGGGGCTCTTCCTCTCCTGAGCAATTGCACCCCTTGGTGGCTTTGCCCTCACTGGAAGGGTAGGATTTATTTCAAACATTGTACCAACTTTGATTATATCCATCAGTTTCAAGCACTTGATATCATTCCCTAGCTTGGATTTCTGAAAGATTTTTGAAATTGAATTCTGACAAGGATTAAAGGAAACAGAAAGAAGTTAACTGTGTTTCCAGGGTCACCAAGGATATTTGCTTGGCACCAGCAAAAATTTCACAATCTTGATGGTTCCTGAAGTTCAAACTCTTGCAAGCAAATGATTATACAACCAAAGAGAGCCAAGTTGATGATGGTCAGTGCCCCACCAAGCATTAGTTCTATTTTTGGCTGTTAGAAGCAAACTTAAATCAGCACTTAGTAATTCTTTGTTGAATAGGTGAATATTGCATATTAGTATTCAGTGTCAGATATTTTTGTTGAGGATGGAATGAGGAATGGTAGTGCATTAGGGCTGGACTCTGACATGTATGCCAAGAAGTGTGACTATGGAATAAATGTTGAAGAATGAGCAGTCTGGAGAGTTGACCTAATGTTCTAAGTCTGCCAGGATATGAATTTGGGCTAAATACTTCTGCTCAAGAAATCTAGGTTGTCTGACTTTCTAAACTGAAGTTCCTTCACGCTCTGAGGTTTTATGATTCTACCATCATCCGTTCCACGTGCACCACCCTTGCCAAAGGCAAAGATTTTTTTTTGTTTTTGAGTGAAGAAGGAATTCACATTGGGTTTTGAATCCTAAATAACATTGGGTTGGCCAAAAAGTTCATTCTGTTTTTCTGTCACACCTTGTGGAACAATCTGAAGAAACTTTTTGGCCAGCCCAATAGAAACCCAAATAATTTGAACTCATGTAAATATTTCATTTTTTTTAAAGCATAGGAAAGTTCAGAGATGGTGAGTAACTTGGCTAAGGTCATGGAGCAGATTTGGATATGCCTAGAAGCCTGGGTATCTGGCCCTCTGTCCAAGATTCTATAGGTTTTCACCATAACACTAATCAATAATAGTGGCATTGTGTGGAGAAGGTCAGACTGAGGTGCACTGAGGTCAATGACTTGTCTAAATGATGTATTGGTCTCTGTGATCTTGAATGGATTGATTGTGGGTGGTGGAGTTCCATTGCCCAGTTTTCCTGTGGTCATTTTACTTTTCATCAAGAGATTGGCACACCTTACATGTTAGATGAGTGCCTATGGCAACCAGAGGCCCAGGAATAACCAAACCACAGGCTTTTCAGGCTGAACCGCAGTGTGCATGTTGTAGCCCAAGCCTGCACCACTGCCAAATCTGACCCTCACCACCCACACCCTCAAATTCCTCTAGTTCTGACCTGGGGGAAAGCTGTGACTGAGGACACATAATAAAGAGCAGAGTAAATCAGACAGCTTTTTCCTCCTGGCATTTGGGTAGAGTTGACCTAGGATCCTTTGCTTGTCTTATGGTTGAGATGACTGGGTACATCACCCAGTCTATCTGAGAGCAACTCAATTTAGAGTAATTTAGGGAACCCAAGGTCATTTTTGGCTTTGTTGATGTCCAGTGTGGGACACGGGTGGTTCTTTAACGTTTTCAAGGCTAATTGTGTGTGTGCGTTGGCTTTAATCCGTACAAAGTTCAGATCACCCAATGCAGTGAGCAGAGATGGAGACAAAGAAGAAAATATACCTCCAGGAGTCTGCACATACACATGTAAAGCTGTCAGTTAGGAGAGGGTCAGAAGGATCTGGGTTTTCAGTCAAAGGCTGTGCTCATGTATTTAACTAAATTCAACAAATGACAGACAAAATAACCTGTCATGAGAATATGAAGGGGGGGAAATTCATTCTCATTGTGGTTAACTTGTAATGGTTAAGTGTATAGGCTAGGGGTTAAAAAGATTTGAATTCTGAGTGACCTTGAAAATATAATTGACCTCAGTTTTTTTCTTGTCCATAAAATAAAAAATCAGGATGGTATCTACACCTAGGGTTGTGAGAATTAATAAACACATCTCTGTTATATGCACGGCCCAGTACTTTATATAGATCGAGTATTCAATAAATGTTAGCCATCTTCCGTGTTATTTTATCTGATACAATGGCTTTCACAACAATTTTGAAACCTTGCTTGGCAGATTACTTTGGGATGGGTAGGAATATGCTGATTTTTAAGGTGTTGTCTCTCAGCTCCAAATCTCCAATTCCGTATCACACTCTGGGATCCTGGAGTTTGAAATCTGCCAACTCAGCTTCTTCTTTTGCTGTTTGCTCCCTTTCAGTTTCCCCCATTAGGGGCCCTTGAGGGAAACCAGAAGGCAGGAGGAGAGAGTGGGGACCTGCTTCTTCGCGTTTGTGGCTGTTCCTCTCTGCGCTGTCCATCAGCAGCCCTTCATCCCAGCCCGATTCGGTTGCCAGCCCCTTTCCACACATTTAGTTTCATTGCACTCCTCAGAATGGGCCCGACAGTATTTCTTCCTTACAGGATGGAAACTTAGTTCTATAGGGCTCTTCCTCGAAGCTCTTGCAAGAAAGAAGCAGCCAGGCAGTACCCTCTTGCCAGAGGGTCTGAGTCCTAGCTCCCTGCAGCCATTTCTCTGAGCTTCTGACTTCTGATAACCCCAGATACCTTCGCATTCACCAGCTCTAATGTAGCGGCTTGCCACCGTGTTTGCATTGTCTTATCATTCCTATTTTTAAAACTTTGTCATTTCTCCAATAACTTTTTAAGCAACTCCCATATTAACTTTCTCTGTTCAAACCATTCTTCCCAACTGGGGCCTGACTGTTGCAGGGTGACAGCATACCTAGAAAGACCCCTGAATGGTGGCTCAGTGGTTAGGACTCTGTGCTTCCACTGGAGGGGCTGTGGGTTTGGTCCCTGGCTGAGGAACTAAGATCCCACACACTGCAGGATGCAATCAAAGGAGAAAATAAGTTCTCCCTTTAAATAGGCCAAGGCATCTTGCTGCTTTCTCATGCGAGTCTGTAGGTTCAGTTTCTGTCATTCTTCCTTCGTTTCTCCCCATAAAATTGTTTCTGCCATTTTTTTTCCAGTTCTTTCAAAGTTGATGAATTAAGGCTATTTTACCATTTCAGATGGTTACGAAATGTTATTTCTTATGCTAGATCATCCTGCTAGGCAAGACAGAGATAGACAAAAAAGTCACTGTCCTTTGGTTAGTGATGTTCCTCAATAAGTTGTTTCAAGCTTGGCTCCAGATCGCAGCAAACTGGTCTTCGCTGCTCTTAATTTTCTGCTCTGTAAATTATATAACTTAGGACTCTTTCTATGTTAAGTGACAAAAATCCAACTCAGTCTCTTTTAATGAAAAGAGAGTCCTTCTGACTTGAAAAGTTTGGGGTATCTCTTTCAAGAATAGCTGAATCCAGTTGCTCCAAATGATATCTAAGAATCTGCTTCTCATATAACACAGTAAACCATACAGGGAGAAGAATCTCTGATTGGCTGGACCTTGGCCACGTTACTGAGAGTTTAGGTAGTGTGGCATATCAAATGGAAATCATGGTGATATCTCTAGAATAAAAAGAAATAGGTTCAGGGGAGGCAAATACAGCAAATGTCACCTACCACAGTATTGGTCTCTTGAGAGTCCCTTGGACCGAGAAGGAGATCAGACCAATCAATCTGAAAGGAGAGCAACACTGAATTTTCATTGGAAGGACTGATGCTGAAGCTCCAACACTTTGGCCATCTGATATGAAGTGCTGACACTGAGGCTTGGAGGACTTTTCTTGTCAAGATGGAATGCTTTACTCTCCCCATGAGGTCACCCTCTGCACGCAGCCTTGCGTCTAGGGCAAGCAGCCTTGACACTGAATTCAGGAGCAAGTCCTGGATGTGACATGCTTGCCTGTTCTCTCCCTCTGTGAGGGACTTCCTCTTTATTTCTCCTTCTGGAAAATAACATGGTAAACGGGCTGACAGCCTGGATTTGAATCAAGGCATCATTATTATTAGCATTAGTAGCAGTCGTATTTATTTATTTAACTCTGCTAGGTCTCAAGTTGTGAAATGCAGGATATCAATCTTCACTGGGGCATGCAAACTCTTGGTTGCAACATTTGGGATCTAGTTCCCTGAACAGAGATCGAACCTAGCCAGGCCTCATGCATTGAGATGGCACAGTCTTAGCCGCTGGACTACCGGGGAAGTCCCCATAGTAGCCATTCTTATTAGTTCTTTGACTTTGGGTAAGTTACTCAACCTTTTTGCACATCAGGATAATAGTGCTTTTCTTCAGCTTCATTTCTTTCATGAGCTTCTTTTCTTCATCACATACAACAATAGTTTTTATTAAGAAGATCAAATGAATTAATAATTGTAACTGCTCAAATAGGGCCAGACATATGGTTTGTGATCAGTAGGTATTAGTTAATACGGTTCTTACCATCCTATAGAAACTCCTCCCAGAGACTTAAACCAATAGTGACCAGATTGATCACATCGATGTTTTACTGGATCCATTCCCCTCCCTTCCTTAGAATCCTCCAGACTTTGTCCCATTGGTCCTCTTTCCTCTTGAGAACAAGACCTTGTTGGTTAAGTGTATGAGTCTGGGAGTCAGGCATCCCTGGAAATAAGTCCTGTAATTATCAGAAGTAATCAAAATGCTGGGCTTCCCCAGTGACTCAGACAGTAAAGAATCCTCTTACAATGCAGGAAACCTGTGTTTGATCTTTGGGTTAGGAAGGCCCCCTGGAGAAGGGAATGGCAATCCACTCCAGTATTCTTACCTGGAGAATTCCATGGACAGAGGAGCCTGGTAGGCTACAGTCCATGTGGTTGCAAAGAGTCAGACATGGGTGAGTGACCTTCACTTTTAATCAAAATACTAACCACTGTCATAGATACTGGCCCTAGCCATTGAGGCAGCATCCTGGAGATCCTCTGATGTATTAGGTATTGATCACAGAGTTACTGTGTCGTGAGTGGTCTGGGTTTATGGAATTGGGTAGGTATATAGATGCTGGATTTACATGTAGGAAATGTTTAAAGGCTTGGGACAATTGCTATTTACCAACTAGTATGGAAGCACCCTCATATCCTAACAATTGGTAGGGCTCTCTGTGCATGCCTTCTGGTAATAAATCCTGACTGTACTGTCTACTCTTTCTGTGATCTTGGAGGTCACAAGCCTATTCAAGCCTTAGTTTTCACAGCATTTAGCATTACATGGGTTAGCATATTGTATATGCCCAATAATACTATTAGTATTAATAATACCTGAGCTTCACTGGTTGCTCAGCCGTAAAGAACTAGCTTGCCAATGGAGGAGATGCAGATTTGATCCCTGGTTCAGGAAGATCTCCTGGAGAAAGAAGGAAATGGCCACCTATTCCGGTATTCTTGCCGGGAGAATCCCATGGACAGAGAAGATTGACGGACTACAGTTCTTGTGGTCACAGAAGAGTTGGGACATGACTTAGCAGCTAAACAAAGGCAAACTGATAATACCTACTGTTGCCCGTGTATATTTCTCCATTCCCCAACTCCAGTTTGTTTCAGCTTGAATTTATAGCCTACGTTTTCATTGACATTTGGTATAAGGTATCCTGATTTTTGCCTTAAGCAGAGAAAATATTATTCACTCATGATGGCAATTGATTCTTCAGAAATAAGAAGGCTATGCTCTGCTTATCAAATCTGAGTTTCATTCCTCCACAATTATTAACATACACTGCTATTCAGATTCTTTCTTTTTCCCTCTGTGGTGCCCTGGCAGAGACTTTACAAGGTTCACACAGGTCTGCATAATACTCTCAGATAAATCTCTGGCTTTGTCACACTGTTGAGCTGCTAATAAAGAGAGTGGGCATCATAGCAGGGCTTTCTTTGGTCAGGGAGCCCTAATGGTGTGTCAGGATTATATAATTCACTCTCCTAGGGAATCCAGAAGAAAGATAAATTGTTTGGTTGGGAGAAATTAACCACAGATTGATCCTATCTGTTTTAATTTAGCACGGGATGGCTTAGACTACTCCAAGGAGCAGATGGGCTATTGATCTGACAATAGAATAATCAGAGCATCAAAGCTGGGTTGGGGGAGACTTTGGAGCACTTGGGGCTTTGCCAGCATGGCCCTCTCGGAAGGAAAGCTATCCCTTAATTGAGCAAATGCCTTTGCCTGCTCACAGTTCTTATTAGGGCAAGGACTCCCGAGGTCTGAACCTGGCATGGGCACGGAGCTCTCATGTAAAGAGGCCACAGCTTATGCCAGGTTTGCTGGCAGAGAGAGGCAACTTGGCAGCAGAAGGTGGATAAAATGTGGGGGAAGGGACAGGAGGGGCGGATACCTCTGGGAAGGCACCATAGCAAGATGGAGGAGCTGGAGTTAGGATCAGCTCATAGAACTTGGAGCCTAGAGGGTTTTTTTCTGCCCTCCTTCCTGCCTTCTTTTTCTTTGAAGATGTTTCTTTCTTTCTTTCTTTTTTTTTTTTCATTTCTTACATGATAGTATAGATGTTTCAATGCCATTCTCCCAAATCATCCCACCCTCTCCCTCTCCCACAGAGTCCAAAAGTCCGTTCAGATGTATACATCTGTGTCTCTTTTGTTGTCTCTGTGCCCCTTCTCCTAAGCTGTTTCACTTCTGCCTTGTCTCAGCATTTACCCCTGCTCCCCCTGCAGCTGCAATAATGCTGAGATTGGCCTGTGGGGACTGTGGTTGCCCCAAGGAGCCAGGCTGCAGGTGTGTGTGGGCTCTGGGGTCCCAGGACGAGCAGGCTCACACTGTCCCATAGCTCTGTTTGTATGTCTCTTTTGTTGTCTCTGTGCCCCTTCTCCTAAGCTGTTTCACTTCTGCCTTGTCTCAGCATTTACCCCTGCTCCCCCTGCAGCTGCAATAATGCTGAGATTGGCCTGTGGGGACTGTGGTTGCCCCAAGGAGCCAGGCTGCAGGTGTGTGTGGGCTCTGGGGTCCCAGGACGAGCAGGCTCACACTGTCCCATAGCTCTGTTTGTGGGTATGACTTCTCCTGCTGCTTTGGGAAGCTCCCTCATGGGTCAGGCAGAGTTCCTGGGATGCCATGTCAGGACACCCTGACACATGAGCCAGATGAAGACCCAGCCAAGGCCTGAGTATCAAAGGGCAAGTGGAGACACGGGGGCCCAGAGAAAGGGCGGATGGTTCAGAAGGTGACACTTGGCCTAGAATCCTACAAGCTTCCTGTCCCCAGCTGAGGAGACACTGGGCTCCCTTACTCCAAGGACCTCTTCTCAGGGGTAGGGATGATAGTAGGTTCTGGAGAGCTGTGGTCAACTGTGGGTCGTCATCCATCAGAGGTCTATTAATAGATTCTGTTAATGGGCTCATGAAACTTGTATTCTAGCTGAGAGAGAAGGCAATAAAAAAAACAAACACATCTCAGGTACTGAGTGCCAGGAAGATTTTTTTTTTAAGATCCTAATAAATAATTTTTGATCTTCATCTGAATGTGAAATGAAACTTTAAAATTAAGCATATTTTACTGACTTTGGTGGCTCAGTGGTGGAAGAATCCACCTGCAGAAGACAGAGGAAACTCGGGTTCAATCCCTGAGTTGGAAAGATACCTCCTCCTGGAGGAGGAAATGGCAACCCACTCCAGTGTTCTTATCTGGAAAATCCCATTGACAGAGGAACCTGGCGGGCTATAGTTCACAGGGTCGCAAAGAGTCGGACATGACTGAGTGACTGAGCAGGCAAGCACTGACATTAGGTACTTTATATTGTTCTTATCAAAGTCTGTTGAATGGGCAGTTTTGTGAATTTCTCTTTTCTGTTTTTAAATTCAATTTGATAGATGGGAAAAAAGAAACAAGATCAAACCTATATACTCAGTTTGGACTTTCCACATAGCAAAGCCTGCTTTTGCTTCCATTTTCTGTACATGTGAGGGAAAATAGGATTTTTGAAGTCTGAAATGATAATGCTTTCTTTTTTCTGTCTAAGAGAGATATCAGCTAAAGGAACAGTGAGATTCTTGCCATAGTGGAAAAGTAATAAAGTATATTAATAGCTGAACAAATGGATCTCGCTGGGAAATATTTTAGGCTTTCAGTGGTCTCATGGAGACAGAATATTCCTTAAACGAAAAAACTTTTTTCCCCTCCTTTTGGATTTTTTTTTAAGCAAAAAGATGAACATGCCTTTCAATTAAAATTGCTGAACCATTTGAAGTTAAGCTGTTCAAACCCCAGTGTAACTGAGGCCCTGAATGCACAGAACACTGAAGCCCACACTTGGGTGTTTGCTCAGGACCCTGGAATGACTGCCCTCAGGTCTCCCACCTTTTTAGCCTTGCTGTACTCAGTGGGGCTTGGAGCTCAATCTGTGGCTGCAAAAACGATGATTCTTATGCAAACACGGAGAGTGAAAGAATGAATACAGCCTAAGGCTTCAGCTGTAGTGAACTGTGAACTTCCTGATGTTGAAGCTGGTTTCAGAAAAGGCACAGGAACCAGAGATCAAATTGCCAACATCCGCTGGAT
>SJYC01017421.1:0-26161 GCA_006408675.1 Madoqua kirkii | reverse complement strand
TCTAATCTAACATTTATTACAGGTGGTTGGCATTGAGAGACTTCAGGATTTTTATTAAAAATGTTATGTAAAAATCAATATGGTGCATTTCAACAATTATAAAAATATGACAAATGAGCAAAACAATTCATTATTTATTAGTAGACCTGGTGCCTATGGGAGCCTCACTTGGAAGGAACACTTGGAGACAGACTTGAGGAATAGTTCAGTGAAGTTTAACCTAATTTATTGGAATTGTTCACTGAGTATCTTCTATTAAATATCAGGTACTGCACTGGAACAGGAGAAGGTAACAGTTAAATTTCTCTGTCTTCAAGGAATTCTCAATTTAAGATGGAGCTCCAGAACTGTAATACAAGGTAGCCTAAGTTTTCTGTAACTTTGGGGAAGAAAGCTATTCCATTATGTGAATGGGAATAGAATTGCAGATTTCTAAAGTCAGAGGAGAATTTAAAAAGTGAACTAAACTAACTTTTTTTTTTGCAATTAAAAGTTCTTTCCATAATATCATTCATTCAAAAGTCAATTTATTTGCTTACTTATTCCACATTCCTGAGTGTCTGCTGTATATCACATACACAAAAGAGAAAAGAGATTCACAGGACATTGGGTTAGGGTTCTCCAGAGAAAAGAATCGACAGGATATGTTTCTCCATTTCTATCTATCCATCCACCTATCCATCTATCCATCAATCATCTATCTAGAGAGATTTATTTTAAGCAGCTGTCTCCAAGATTGTGGAAGCTGACAGGTTCAAAATTGGTAGAGTAGGCCTGCAGGCTGGAGACCCAGGGGGATGTTTGCAGTTCAAATCCAAAGTCAAAATTCCATCTCTCTTAGAGAGGTTAGTCTTCTAAGATCTTCAGCTGATCAGATGAAGCCCACTCATATTATGGAGGGCACTCTGCTTTACTCAAAGTCTATTGATTTAAATGTTATGTCATCAAAAATAGACCTTCACAGAAACATCTAGAAATTATTGTTAGTGACAGGGGAGAATCACAAGCACCATCGGAGGCATTAGGAGGAAACAGACAATATCTATCCATCAATCATCTATCTAGAGAGATTTATTTTAAGCAGCTGTCTCCAAGATTGTGGAAGCTGACAGGTTCAAAATTGGTAGAGTAGGCCTGCAGGCTGGAGACCCAGGGGGATGTTTGCAGTTCAAATCCAAAGTCAAAATTCCATCTCTCTTAGAGAGGTTAGTCTTCTAAGATCTTCAGCTGATCAGATGAAGCCCACTCATATTATGGAGGGCACTCTGCTTTACTCAAAGTCTATTGATTTAAATGTTATGTCATCAAAAATAGACCTTCACAGAAACATCTAGAAATTATTGTTAGTGACAGGGGAGAATCACAAGCACCATCGGAGGCATATAGGAGGAAACAGACAATCTCACCTGAGGATATCAGGGAGGATGTCTTAGAAAATGGACAGGCAAGCAGGATCCTGAAAGTTGAGATGCATAAAGATTTGGCCAGATAGAGGAGAGAATAACATGACAAACACAGAATTTGGGAAGAAGAAATAAACACAGACACACAGGTCCCTATAATTAGAGACTGAAAGTTGAAGGTTGTCAGAGGCTGCCTGGTTATTGTGACAGACCATTAGTTATTTGCATTAATGACTGAAGTTCTAGTAGCAGCTGTGTGGTCTCCCATAAAGTTCAGGTCATATATACTGAATTTACTCTATTGAAGATTGTCGTGTTTCCAATGCCTATATTTCTGTCATTAGCAATAATTTCCTTTTGTTGTAATTTTCTTCCAGTATAAATTCCATTTCAAATAATATGATACCTTGGAGCTTCCCTGGCAGTCCAGTGGTTAAGACTTCACCTTCCAAAGCAGGGAGTGCAGGTTCAGCCCCTGGGTGAGGATCTAATATCCCTTGTGCCTCAGGACCAAAGAACCAAAACAAAAAACAGAAGCAATCTTGTAACAAATTCAATAGAAACTTTAAAATGGTCTGCACCCCAAAAAATCTTAAAACCCCAAATAATATGACATATTTTCATGAATATGTGCCCAACACTGTTGGGGCTGGTGTGGGGGATGATCCGGGGAGATGATGTGGGGTGGGAGGGGGCTTCGGCATTGAGAGATCGTGTACACCTGTGGCTGATTCATGTCAATGTATGGCAAAACCAATACAGTATTGTAAAGTAGAGTAAAGTATTAAAAAAAAAAACAAATAGTATGTCTAAACCTCATCAAACTCTACATAGTAGGTAATTTTATATCCATAAAAAATGAGAAGATGAATGATTTCAGGTGGGTTAATTATTTGTCTGTATTTACCTAGGTTTTAAGTGGAAAAGCCAAGATTTGAATTTATGATTTTCTTGTTCTCACTATTTCAGTGACTCCAGGGGGTCAGGAGAAAAATGGCTACTGAGTCCAGACCTTTAGCCAAAATGAGTGAAACAGGTGTGTGTAAATGCACATACACCTGTGTGACAAGTGAGGCCTGTAGTATATTGGAGAGCTTATGACTTACCCAGAAGGGCAGGTGCTACTCAGCCCCAGCCAAATGTACCCTGTGGGAAAGCAGGCCCAAGAAAAACTAGAGTTCTGTTTTTTTTTTTTAATATCAAATCTTTTTCTTTTTCAGTACTGGCCCCAATATATACAAATACCATGGAGGCCAAAGAAAACCCATCTAGTGGCTGGGAGGTTCCCATGAGTCCCTGATCTCTATTATTATTCTTCCTAAGATGTAAATATTTTTCACACATTAGCATTGTAGCACCTCTGAGTGTTTAACTATGTAGAAATAATATTTGTGAAGCCAAATGTGGTTTCATGGCTTTCATTATAATCATGTGAGGCAGGCAGGGAAATGATCGTTACACTCCTGTTGTCTTTGATGCAATTGAGGGTAGAGAGAAATTAGCAGACCTGTCCTCGGACACTCACGACAGAGAAGGACTCATCTCCTCCAGCCCAACACAGTCTCAGTTATATTATGTAACTTTCTTCAACACTATTCAACTGGTATGTGCTCACATTAGGTTGTTCAGTTGTGTCCAACTCTTTATGACTCCAAGGACTGTAGCCCACCATGCTCCCCTGCCCATGGGATTTTCCAGGCAAGAATATTGGAGTGGGTTGCTATTTTCTCCTTCAGGGAATCTTTCTGATCCAGGGTTTGAACCCAAGTCACCTGCATTGGCAGGTGGAATTTTTACCACTGAGCCACCAGGGAAGCCCTGTTCAACCGGTATACAGTTTCAATTTTCAAGAAGCTTCAGTTCTAGAGATCAGCTATACAACACTGTGCCTACACTGAACAATACTGTCTTGTGCACTTGAAATTGCATTAACTGGATAGAGTTAATTAGCTGGATAGATCTCATGTTAAGGTTCTTCCTCTCCCCCCTCCACCAACATACAGAAGAATTAAACTAACTACATATCTAGAGAGAAAGGGCAAAAATCAATGGTTTTTCATAGGCTAGTGTTCAAGGAAATTAGAGAAATAGAAATGCGGACAGAAATGGTCAAGGACCAAAGCTAAGTTGGAAGGTCAAGTCTCAGTTAACCTTAGACCTCCTAGAAAAGTGTGGGATGTGGACTTTCCAGACATGAACCCAGAGCCCTTCCAAAGCGGGAATTGGTTCACCCTGCGATCCCAAAGATATTAGAGTTGGGATATCACACCTGGGCTGATGGTGGCTTGGCTTTTTCCAGTTTTGACATATACTTACAGACACAAAGCAAGCTCATATTCCTCCCCATGTCTCACTGTAGAGGAAAGTTATAGGAAATATACAGAGAAAATTTTAAATGCTCTCCTCTGTTCTCCATAAAAATTGTAATTTTACCCATAATTTTGAACATCTTTTTCTGTTTTGGTGGTGGGAAGTCATTAGGTTGAAGTGTTATTAAATCAGCTCTAGGCAGATGGAAAACTAGAAAACAATATGATTTAAATAAGTAACTTTAATAGCCACCTGTAAAGTGAAAAAGTGAAGGTGTTAGTCTCTCAGCTGTGTCTGACTCTTTGCAACCCATGGACTGTAGACTGCCAGGCTCCCAGTCCATCAAATTCTCCAGGCAAAAAATACTGGAGTGGGTTGCCATTCCTTTCTTCAGGAGATCTTCCTGACTTAGGGATTAAACTTGAGTCTCCAGCATTGCAAGCAGATTCTTTACCAGCTGAGCCACCAGGGAAGCCCAGTAACCACCTACCTGCAGGGCTAATGTTATTACATCTATGTCACAGATGAGGAAACAGAAGCCCAGACAGGTTAGTAAAAACAGTGTACCATAGTAAAGCTCTGGGGCTTTGAAGTTTCATTATTTGATTAAATCTCAGCTCTGCCACTCAGCAACTGTACAACCCTGGGAAGTTTACTTTTAGCTTTTCTTTCCTCATGTCCACAATCTTCCTTTCTCTCTCCATAAGCACTTGTTTCTCTAGTATATTCTGCTTTAATAAATGGAGCCACCAATCACCCAGTTGACCAAGTCTGATTCTTGAGAGTGATTTTTGTCTCTTCTACATCGCTTCCTCATCCCATCAGTCAAGTCCTGCTGCTTAAGTACTGACTACTTTTCAAATCTGTCTGCTTCTCTCTGCCCCTGCTACTTCAGTCCATGGTCTGCGTTTTCACTTATAGCCTCCTGCATCTTCTTGTGCCCACCCTGATTTCTGAATGTTCTCACTTGCAGTCAGAGGGTACATTTAAATCCCCAAATCTAATTCTATAGCACTCCCTTTTACAATCATTTTATAATTCTCTATGGGCCATAGAGATGAAGATAAAATCCAAAGTTCTTTAGATGTTTAACAAAGCCTTGTATATATCTCCCCAGACCCATCCTCTGTCACATCACCTGTTTTCCATGCTTTAGTCATTCTGGACTTTTCTTCAGTACCTCAGATGGGTCACACACTCTTTGCTATTGCATAACCTTCACACTTTCTTTTCCCCCCCTTTTCTGTGGAAAGCTCTGCTCCTCCCTCTTCCACTTTTCCTTTGCTTGGCTAGCTTCTGCTCACCCCTTAGGTTTTCCCTGACTGTCATTGGCTAGGGGACCCACATTATATGATCCCACAGAACTCTGAACTTCTCCTTCCTGATGCTTATCACACTTGTAAGTTTTTGTTTGGTGTGTGTCTTCCCAAATGGATTGTAGGTTCCAGGCTCAGTGCTGTGGTTTAGTGGTTAACACATTCTAATCCCTCAGTAAATATGAACTGAATGAATGTGCATTTAAATGTGGACATTGCAAAATTAGATAGGCAAAAGAGTAAACATGTAAACATTTCATCAAAAGTATCTCTTACATGGCATACTTTGAACTCAAAGTTTATAATACAGAACAGAGAATGATACCTCGGTCTCCCTGATTTTAAAAAAAGGGTTCTTTCTACCACATCACCTTATTTGAAGTTCTAACTTTAAGGTCAGTGCTTATTATTTTCATTTTCCAAACTGAGTAGAGTGCAATCCTCTTGTTGTTGAAGGCTTTCCATGAATTAGACTTGCTTATTGAGGGAAAGAAATGATCTACCTTTAAATAACATTCAATAAACTGCTTGGCTTAGGTCAAGTTGACCAGACTCCCTAGCAAGCATGAGAAATATTGGCCAAAACTGTGGAAGGTACAAGTGAGGACTGTCAGCCTAAGGAGGAGTTGAGTCCATGGGGTTAGGGTCAAGTTGAACAGAAAAAGAAGGGGGATACAATCTCTGAAGTAGACACGTGAATAATTTACACATATCTGGATGTGTCTGGCTCCCATTGCTTCTAGCAAAACATCTTTTCTGACCTGGCTTAGGATGGCTTAATTGCCCCATGGAGTCTGGTTTCCCTCACATTTGACAAATGTGAAATCTGCAGGCAAACAATGGGTCAGTTAACCCAAACTCTACCAGCATGATAGAGACTTGTGATGTGTATTACAAATGTAAGACATCTGAAATAAGAACAATGGGATAATAATGTCTAACATTTATGCAGTACTTTTTAAAAACTAAACATAATTAAGATCTATACAATTTTCACACAACAGTGTGGGTTTCCCTGATAGCTCAGTTGGTAAAGAATCCACCTGCAATGCAGGAGATGGCAGTTCAATTCCTGGGTTAGGAAGGTCCACTGGAGAAGGAATAGGATATCCACTCCAGTATTTTTGGGATTCCCTTGTGGCTTAGCTGGTAAAGAATCTGCCTGCAATGTGGGTGACCTGGGTTCAATCCCAGATTGAGAAGATCTCCTGTAGAAGGGAAATACCCACTCCAGTGTTCTGGCCTGGAGAATTCCATGGACTGTATAGTCCATGGGGTGGCAAAGAGGCAGATATAGCTGAGCAACTTGAAATTCACTCACACAATAGTAGGACACAAATTCTATTTAAATTCTCATAGACTATAAACTAGGTGCCACTGGAATATATCCAGAAACATAAAGTGCAAAAATTTCATGGTCTAAATATGCAGCACTTTTCAGCTGGTAAATATCATGCATATTTACATATGTATAAATGTCCTGTAATCCTTACAAAATCTCAATAAATTAGGACTGCATACTCTAAGAGTGCTCAGTGGCTCTTCCTGTACTCTATAGAGATGGGTGGGGTTTGTTCAGTCCAGGAGGAGATCTTGGAATGAATTTTTACTTGGAACGTTATAAAACAAGTCTGAGCGTCTGGCTTCTAGTGCTGTTTTAAAGGTTTTTTTCAGCTGGGCAGTTCTCCAAGATCATTCCACTTTTCTGAGTTTTGATTTCCTCATCTAAAGTGAGGGTCATAATAAGTTCCCTGACTATCTAATAGGAATATTTGAGACTTAATAAGTTAATAAATAAAAAAAACATTTTCTAACTGTAGGGTAATACTCTAAAATTGGGCTTTCCAGGTGGCTCAGTGGTAAAGAATCCACCTGCCAAGCAGAAGATGCAGGTTTAACCCCTGGGTCAGGAAGATCCCCTGGAGAAGGAATGGCAACCCACTCTCATATTCTTGCCTGGGAATTCCCCTGGACAGATGAGCCTGGTGGGCTACAGTCCCTGGGGTCATGAAAGAGTTGACATGACTTAGCTACTAAACAGCAACATTCTAAAGTATTGCTTTGCTATTATTAATATTATAGATATAATATACAAGGTATTTACTATCAAGGTCAAGAAATGATGATAATATAGTCATTGGTGTTGACTAATATTAGCATGAACTATTACATAGGAGAGAGAGAGAAAGCGGAGGTTAGGTTACTCTTCCTTCCCTCCTTTCCTCTGTCCCTCCGTCCCTTCCTAATTTCCTTCTTTTATATTCAAAGCACATTCGTATTAATTTGATCCTGGTAATGGACTCAGGAGCAGAATAGTAGGTGCTCTTATCCTTATTTTTAGTAGAAGAAAATGAGACACAGATTTGAGTGATTTGTCCCAGAAAGTGGCCATGGCTAAATTGGAACAAGCATATAAATATCTGACTCCTATTCCAGGGCCCTTCCCAGCAATCACACTACTTCTTAAAGTGATAGCTCACTGGCAGTAAGGTTCTGGAGGGAGCTCTCCCCTGGGGAAATCCAAGGTAGTTAAAAAAAAAAAAAAGACCTGGATCCTTGTGGAATTGCATTTAAGGGCTCCCTGGTCCACAGGATCACCCTGAAGAGTTTGACATCTCACACCATGAGACAACTGGGGCTGAGAAGTGAAAGTTGCTCATTTGTGTCCGACTCTTTGCTACCCCATGGACTACACAGTCCCTGGAATTCACTAGGCCAGAATCATGGTGTGGCTTGCCTTTCCTTTCTTCAGGGATCTTCCCAACCCAGAGATCAAACCCAGATCTCCTACATTGCGGGTGAATTCTTTACCAGCTGAGCCATAAGGGAAGCCCAAGAATACTGGAGTGGGTAGCCTATCCCTTCTCCAGAGGATCTCCCCAACCCAGGAATCAACCCAGGATCTCCTGCATTGCAGGCAGATTCTTTACCAACTGAGTTACCAGGGGCTGAGAAAGGCTTAGGAAATTACAGATTCCCATAGGCACCTCTATAAACTACTAGACCATTCAGGTATGACCTAAATCAAATCCCTACGATAATACAGTGGAAATGACAAATAGAGTCAAGGGATTAGATCTGATAGATAGAGTGCCTGAAGAACTATGGACAGATGTTTGTGACATTGTACAAGAGGCAGCAATCAAGACCATCCCCAAGAAAAAGAAATGCAAAAAGGCAAAATGGTTGTCTGAGGAGGCCATACAAATAGCTGAGAAAAGAAGAGGAGTGAAAGGCAAAGGAGAAAAGGAAAGATATACCCATTTGAATGCAGAGTTCCAAAGAACAGCAAGGAGAGATAAGAAAGCCTTCCTCAGCAATCAATGCAAAGAATAGAGGAAAATAATAGAATGGGAAAGACTAGAGATTTCTCCAAGAAAATTAGAGACACCAAGAGAACATTTCATGCAAAGATGGACACAATAAAGGACAGAAATGGTATGGACTTAACAGAAGCAGAAGATTTAAGAAGAGGTGGCAAGAATACACAGAAGAACTATACAAAAAGATCTTAATAACCTAGATAACCATGATGGTGTGATCATTAACCTAGAGCCAGACATCCTGGAATGCAAAGTCAAGTGGGCCTTAGGAAGTATCTCTATGAACAAAGCTAGTGGAGCTGATGTAATTCCAGTTGAGCTATTTCAAATCCTAAAGGATGATGTTGTGAAAGTGCTACACTCAATAAGCCCATAAATTTGGAAAACTCAGCAGTGGCCACAGGACTGGAAAAGGTCAGTTTTCATTCCATTCCCCAAGAAAGGCAATGCCAAAGAATGTCTAAACTGCTGCACAATTGCACTCATCTCACACGCTAGCAAAGTAATGCTCAAAATTCTCCAAGTCAGGCTTCAACAGTATGTGAACTGTGAACTTCCAGATGTCCTAGCTGGATTTAGAAAAGGCAGAAGAACCAGAGATCAAATTGAAAACATCTGCTGGATCATCAAAAAAGCAAGAGAGTTCCAGAAAAACATCTACTTCTGCTTTGTTGACTGTGCCAAAGCCTTTGACTGTGTAGATCACAACAAACTGGAAAATTATTCAAGAGATGGGAATACCAGACCACCTGACCTGACTCTTGAGAAATCTGTGTGCAGGTCAAGAAGTAACAGTTAGTACTATACATGGAAATACAGACTGGTTCCAAATTGGGAAAGGAGTATGTCAAGGCTGTATATTGTCACCCTGCTTATATAACTTGTATGCAGAGTACATCATGTGAAATGCTGGGTTGGATGAAGCACAATCTGGAATCAAGATTGCTGGGAGAAATATCAATAACCTCAGATACCCAGATGACACCACCCTTATGGCAGAAAGTGAAGAAGAACTAAAAAGAGTCTCTTGATGAAAGTGAAAGAGAAGAGTAAAAATGTTGGCTTAAAGCTCAGCATTCAGAAAGCTAAGATCATGGCATCTGGTCCCATCACTTCATGGCAAATAGATGGGGACACAGTGGAAACAGTGAGAGACTTTATTTCTTGGGCTCCAAAATCACTGCAGATGGTGATGGCAGCTATGAAATTATAAGACCCTTGCTCCCTGGAAAGAAAGCTATGACCAACCTAGACAGCCTATTAAAAAGCAGAGACATTACTTTGCCAACAAAGGTCAATCTAATCAAGGCTATGGTTTTTCCAGTAATCATGTATGGATGTGAGAACTGGACTATAAAGAAAGCTGAGCACCAAAGAATTGTTGCTTTTGAAGTGTGGCATTGGAGAAGACTTTTGAGGGTACTTTGGACTGCAAGGAGATCAAACCAGTTCATCCTAAGGGAAGTTGGTCTTGAATATTCACTGGAAGGACTGATGTTGAAGCTGAAACTCTAATAGTCTGGCCACCTGATGCAATGAACTGACTCATTTGAAAAGACACTGAGGCTGGGAAAGATTGAAGGCGGGAGGAAAAGGGGACGACAGAGGATGAGATGGTTGGATGGTGTTTCCCGACTCGATGGACATGAGTTTGATTAAGCTCTGGGAGTTGGTGATGGACAGAAAGGCCTGGCGTGCTGTGATCCATGGGGTTGCAAAGAATCAGACACGACTGAATGACTGAACTGAACTGAATTGATAGACCACCTCATCATCATCATGATTGTCATCATTACGGAGGGAATATGTTCTTAGGGTGTGATGGAGTACAGAGCATTTTTCTATTAGAAGATCAAACAATGTTCTAGAAGCTGCTACAAACACTTCACATGCATGATATAATTTAATTTCATAGCAACTGTGATATACATATACTTCACTCTTCCTACATTTTAGTTTTGAGAATTGAGGCAGAAGAAATTAAATGCTTTGTCACATATCATTCAGTTATCTCTCAGTGGGGTTGGAATTTGCATCTGGAAAATCTGAGGGTTCAAGGTTAATAATAACCAGTGAGCACTGCTGCTTCATATGTATGCACACGTTTTCATGGGTCTTTGAATTGTTCTCCGGTATGTTGTCTGACTTAAGTGAATTTAATATGTTTACAATGTAACTTGACACTCATTCCTGTTATTTTCTCTTTTAAAGCCCGAGCTTTGGGAATTTTTAATCTCTCGAGGTAATTTCTCAGTGATTCCCATTACACAGCAAAGGTGACCTCTTATTTATCTTCATAACCCTTTTGGATTCCTCAGCACTGTGCCTGCCTCATAGTATCTGTGCATGAAATATTTGCTGCATTAATTTATGACACTTCTTTCCTCCTATCATTTTTGCACTTTTTTTGAAATGTGCATGGATATGTTTTTTAGAAACCTTCTTTGCTTGTAAAAAGCTTGATTAGAAGGAAATTTGTCTCCCTGGGAACAGTTATTGACCTCTGAAATTATGGTTGTATTAGTGTTACTCCCTTATCCTACGTATTTGGGGACAAGGCAGAGGGGTTATTAATCTCTTCAGAAGAGTCAGTAAGTGTGTGGTCATCTCTTATTTCTGGGTCTTAATTTATTTTCTCATCTGTAAAATCGGAAAGATTAGAAAGCATTTAACCTACCAGCATTAAGAATTAGTGATCTTACTCAGATCATTTAGATATTTTCAAATACCCTGATATTTGGGATTCTTATCTCAGTTATCTGGATATCAGATTGGCTTTCGGAGAAGGCAATGGCAACCCACTCCAGTACTCTTGCCTGGAAAATGCCATGTATGGAGGAGCCTGGTGGGCTGCAGTCTGTGGGGTTGCAAAGTCGGACACGACTGAGTGACTTCACTTTCACTTTTCACTTTCATGCGTTGGAGAAGGAAATGGCAACCCACTCCAGTGTTCTTGCCTGGAGAATCCCAGGGACGGAGGAGCCTGGTGGGCTGCTGTCTGTGGGGTCGCATAGAGTCGGACACGACTGAAGCGACGTAGCACATGGCAGATTGGCTTTCACGGTTTTTATATATATTCTTAATGATGTTGCTACGGTAGGGCATATAAGATGATTTCTGCCTGGATGTTCTTCTTCAGGAAACTAACAGTCTTCCTTCAAGATCTAGGTTTGATATCACCTGCCCTGGATGACTTCTCCCAAACCTCTTTCATCATCCCTCCCAACTGCTCTCTGAATTTTCCAGGTGGACTAGATTCCTTCTCACCTTAGGGTCCATTGCACCCTCAATGCGTCTCCATTATTGGAGTTATACCTTTGATTTTTAGTTGTTTAAACTATTTCTCCTTCAGTCTGTGATCACCTGGAAAAATGGGTATTTCTTCCTTTTGAGATGACTAAGTTCACCATTTTTGTTTCCCATTAAAGAAGCCTTCATGGAATCAAACAGAGCCCAGAAAAGGAAAGATGTGTGTATTGACAGCAACATTTGAACACCTGATTACATTTGCCTCTGAAGCTAGCTATTTCTGGACTTTTTGTTCAGTTGATTGCGCCAAAACATTCCTCTCCCTTTTCTTAATTCTAGAGTTAGTTGGATTCATATCACTAGAAACCTTAATATTTATATGAATAGTTTTGGACCTCAAGGGGGTCTTTACTGGTAGAGAAAAAAATGTGATTGAGCCACTGCAGCAGAGTTCTAGGAAAGAGCTCAATGCACAGGGTGCTGCTGCAAGAGGTCAGCAGAGGTGTTCCTAAGCTACTCAGTTAGCACCCAAAGTGTGGTCCACAGACCAGCAGTAACGACAAACATCACATAGGAGTTTGCTGAAACAGCAGCCCCCACCTTAGCCCTACTGAATGGGAACCTGCATATTAACAAGTTCCCTCAGTGATTAATGTTTATATTCAATTTTGAGAAGAGCTGCTATCAAGGACAAGGGGAGGTATATACAGGGGAGATTATCCCATAAGGGTGACGACTGAGATGAATTTCAAGTGATGATTAGTACCCATGCCAGGAAGAACTGTGGGAAACAGGAGGAGAGGGGGCTTGGGTTTCCAGGCAGAGAAGTCATCAGAGAAACCAGAATGGCAGCAACTGGGGGCCTAAGGTGAGCAGGAAATGGGGGGAAAGGAGGCTGAATAAGCAGATCCGACGTGGTTTGTAGTGAGTCACAGGAGGCCCTTTACTATTGCAGCACATTATTTTGAGGGGTCTTCGGGGCAACCTGATGACTCTAGTGACTGGAAATCCATGGTGGAGGGAGGAATTTACTCTCTGATCAGCCATCACTCTGAGGAATGATTCGCTTCCTGGATTTCTCACCACTGTAGTTAGAAAGCCTTTCAAATTACCATTGATCTTCCAAACACTTGCTGCCCATATTATATCCTCAGTAGTCAAATTTCTTCTTTTCCAGATTGCTGGGGTTTTCCTGTTAATGGCTAAACTTAAATTGATTCAAGTCAGGGGGTTAATGGCAAATTTTACACCTCCCCCAAAGACTACTTCTGGCTGTCTTCTGATATTTACTATAGTCAGTTGCCACGATCCCCAAGTCATTCTCACCATTTCTCAGAGACACAGTTTTGCAGAAAATGTCTCACACTCCTTTGTGTACGTCTCTTGAAGTTTGTGGCAAGATGGGAGAAGATGGAAATTAGAATAAAACTGTGGATAAAAAAGTAAAGCAGGATGAGCTTACATTAAATTTATGACATGGCAGGGCAGGCTCATTTTGCTTTGTGAATAATGGTTAATCATTCTTTGAATCAGAAACTATTTACTAGCTGGCTCTCATAAATCAGGGTTGGGGAGTAGGGAAATTTATAATGGGATAATGTCATGTGACTTTAATATGGCCAAGTATTTTAATAAGATTGAAGACTCTTAGACACAAATGTTTTAAATGATAGCAAATCTCAAGGCACGAAGAGAGGAGCCTAAAGATTTTTGAAGTCAGGCACTGCCCTTTAAAAAATTTCACTTTACAATGCCTACACTCTCTCCCCAACCTAGTCCCTCCTCCCTCCTCTGCCCTGGGCAGTTGAGATGTGGCTAGATTTATGGTTCCTGGGTCATTTTCTTGACTACTTTTTCCATTTTATACAAGCTATTAAAAGTAATTTATGAGAGTGAAGAATACCTTCTAAATATGAACACTTTTTACAACTATTGGGGTGAGTCAAATGAAGGAGGCTGCTTGATGTAGCAGAAGAAGCACCAGCCAATGAGCCTAGAGCCATCACACTGAATTTCTTCAGTCCTAAAACTTGTGTGATCATGAGCACGTCCCTGCTCGTCTCTGGTCTTCCTCCATCACATAAAGGAATTGTGTTATCTAGCTCACCCTCTGCTCCTGTCCAGATTAGTTTATCTCAAGGCCATGACTTGGTGCCCCTTGTCTGTGTACATACAAAATATATACGTTGTTTTTGTGGGGAGGGGGAAAATTGGCAGTAAAAGAGAAGAGTGATCATGAGTTCTTACTGGAAGGCCAAGGTGGAGTAGAGATCATTCCTTAAAAGATGGACTATATCAAATATATTCAATATGCTCATGGGAAAGGATCTGGCAGAAGGAGATTTTATGCAGGGAGAAAACAGACTGTTGCTAGTGAAAGAGCTTCTGAGAAGGAGGGAAGGGGTGGGATCCAACATGTAAGAGGAGGGAGTGGTATTGCATAGAGACTCATCTGTTATGGGTGGGCTTCCCTGGTGGCTCAGAAGGGAATGACTATCCACTCCAGGACTCTTGCCTGGAGAACTCCATGGGCAGAGGAGTCTGGCGTGCTGCAGTCCATGAGGTTGCAAAGAGTCAGACATGACTGAGCAACTAACACTTCACTTCACTTTCCCCACTATGGAGGGCTGGAGAGGATGGCTTAGATGCCTTTTGTAGATTTATAGTAACAGTGTATTCAGATGGTTTTCTCTGAGAAAGCAGATGTCAGACCATTTGTGCTGTGGGACCGAGGGTACAGTATGGAGTTCCAAAGAAGAGAGAAGTTTGAAATTAAAGGTGAAAAGTTGGAGACAGTGTTAGCAAGAGAACTGTAAATATATTCGAGGTCCAGTTGGGGTGCTGATCATTCATGTAAAGTTGTAGATTGTCCCATTCTACTTACTGCGCTTGATAATCTCAGTTTGTTCCTTAAAAACCACTCCTAACCCGCTAAAGACTGACCTATATGGCTACACTTACCATCTCTTTTGCCCTTTGGGAAGTTTTGTTAATGGCAAATCTCAGCAGAAAGTCAAAGGCAAGGAGGGAGAAGAAGGCTGGGGGAGTTTGTTCCATTGATTCCTTCATTGTTGAGGCTGCCAGAGTTTCAGCTGCATCTCTCACCTGAGGGACATAGATCCTGCCAGGTGGCCTTGTTCTGGGACTGGTGGCTGCTCCTCCTTTATTTCCTCTTAGGCCTTGGAGTTATCTGTTCATCTTGGCTGTTGCTAGTCCTGGTATCACAAGATCCATTCTGGGTTTCCCAATACACTGCTCACAGCTTTGTGAATGGTATCTCTGTTCTTTTTTTTTTTTTTTTTCCCTGGAACAACCCCATTTGAGTTTGCTATATATTTCTTGCTGGGACCTTAACTGAAATATCCTATTAAATCTTTCTCTCCAGCCATGCTTAATTGCCCATATATAGACAGAAGGAAGTGTTCAAAGATAGGGTTTTTGTATTTGGAGATTAAAAAGGGACAATGAGGGAGGGACAGAAGAACTTGGACTATTTTGTCCAAAAGTTGCTGAAAAAATGGGTCATAGGAACTGCTTAGGGCAAGAAAGGAATTGATCCTGGTTTGGGCAGTGAGGTCAATTTATAGTAAGTTTCAGTGTTGAAAAATAGGAGAAATATGAAGTGGTGACTAAGAAGATGAAGGAGAAGAATTTATGATCAGAAGAGAAGTGGCTGAGTCAATAACTTTAGAGGTAGCACAGTGTCAGGTGCTAATAACCTGGGAGGTAAATCAGACTTGGAGAAGGAAGTTCAAGTTCTTGAGAAGCCAAGTTACTGGATAACTCCACTGGTTGTCACTCAAGTCACAAATGATTTGTAGGTGTTGAATGTGAGGAAAATGAGTCAGAAGCCAGATTCTTTTTAATTAAAAAATTATTTTAAAATGCATTTAAGAGGTTACTTTAAGTTAACACAAAATATTAGCTATTAATATATTCCTCATCAAACCAGTGAGTCCTAGAGGTAATCAGTCCTGAATATTCATTGAAAGGACTGACGCCATAGCTGAAGCTCTAATGCTCTGCCCACGGAATGAGAGCCAACTCATTAGAAAAGACCCTGATGCTGGGAAAGAAAGGAGGCAGGAGAAGAAGGGGACGACAGATGAGATGGTTAGGTGGCATCACCGACTCAATGGACATGAGTTTGAGCAAACTCTGGGAGATGATGAAGGATGGGGAATCCTGGCGCACTGCAGCCCATGGGGTCCCAACTGAACAACAGATATTCCCCATATTATATAATTGTTGCTGTTGTTCAGTGCTAAGTCCTATCTGACTCTTTGCATGGACTGCAGCATGCCAGGCTTTCCTGTCCTTCATTGTCTCCTGGAGTTTGCTCAAATTCATGTCCATTGAGTCAGTAATGCTATCTAACCATTTTATTCATTTTTGGGGGCTAAAAATAGATAATAATTTATTGCTTCAGAAATAATTTAATTGGAGGATAAGTACTTTACAATATTGTGATGATTTTTGCCATACATCAACATGAATCAGCTACAGGTGCCTGTGTGTCCCCCCATCCTGAACCCTCCTCCCACCTCTCTCCCTACCCCGTCTCTCTGAGTTGTTGCAGATCATTGGCTTTGGGTGCCCTGCTCCATGCATCGAACTTGCACTGGTCATCTAGTTTACATAGGGTAATACACGTGTTTCAGTGCTATACTCTCAAATCATCGCACCCTTGCATTCTCCCACAGAGTCCAAAAGCCCGTTCTTTACATCTGTGTCTCTTTTGCTGCCTTGCATATAGGATTGTCATTACCATTCATTCTTTTTTTTTAAGTACATTTTTGAGTCTGTCTTATATTAATAATTTGTGCCTCCCACCCCCGTGCCCATATTGCTTCTGCCTTCACCCCACTGGTAACCACTAGTTTGTTCTTTTTATCTGTGAGCCTGCTTCTTTTTTGTTATGTTCACCAGTTTTGTGTATTTTTCAGATTTCACATACAAGTGACATCATGCAGTTTTTGTCTTTCTTTGTCTGACATTTCACAAAGCATAATATCCTCCAGGTCCATCCATGTTGCTGTGAATGGGAACATTTCATTCATTTTTATGGCTGAGTAGTATTCCATTGCATATGTACACCACATCTTCTTTATCCATTCATCTATTTTAATTTTGCTTTTTTTATCCATTCATTTGTTGATGAATACTTAGGTTGCCTCCATATCTTACAACCCAGATTCTTCAGTGAATGAGATGGAGTAACTCAGGGTCCAGTAAAAGCCCACAGGTGGCACCAAAGTGGTTGAAGCAGAGATCTTGAGCCTTAAGTGAACAGAGTGGTCAGAAAAATTGACAAGAACCCACAAAGCTGACAGAGAATAGTGTGCTGCCCTGTTCTGTGATCGTGTTAAAATAAAAATGGCTGTTGAAAAAACTGTGAGAGAAGCAATATCTTTAGAGGAGAGCCACGGTTCTGTTGTGGAAGGAAAGTGAAGTGAATGATCTGGGAAGAACTGTACGTCACAGAGTTTTTTGGAGATACTTTTCCAGAGGACAGGGTAGACATACGTGGAGGGGAATATGAAATAGAGCTGGGTCTGGGGTGGTGGCCAGCCTTGGAATTCAAAAGCATTGCTTCAGCTTGGAACTTCTACATCTGGGAGCCCATAAGTGAAGTAAGACGAAGTTATTTATGATGGGGAGGATTTGTAGATGGTGAGAGTTAGGTATAGTGGGTGGAGGGCCAGGGTTACTAGACTTGAGAGGCTCTCCCTAAGTCTCAATATCTAGGGCTTATGGGAACATGGAGCGTCAGCCTGTCCCTCTTTGGTTTGTGCTATTTCATCTCCTGGTATTAAAATCCTGTCAGCATATCTGTTTGGGATAATGTATCCATGTATTTGTTCATTGGTTCAGTTGTTTATTTGAACATGCGAAGTGAGAATTACAGGTAATTAGTTCATTAGGTAGAAGTTATAGAAAGCTTGCTTTGATTCAACAAAACAAAGCAAAAAACCCTAACAAGATTTTCCTGCTCTGTTCTAGCCACTGACTTTCTTTCTGTTCTGCTGCTGCTGCTGCTAAGTCACTTCAGTCGTGTCCGACTCTGTGTGACCCTGTAGACGGCAGCCCACCAGGCTCCCCAGTCCCTGGTATTCTCCAGGCAAGAACACTGGAGTGGGTTGCCATTTCCTTCTCCAGTGCATGAAAGTGAAAAGTGAAAGCGAAGTCGCTCAGTCATGTCTGACTCCGAGCAACCCCATGGACTGCAGCCCACCAGACTCTTCCCTCCATGGAATTTTCCAGGCAAGAGTACTGGAGTGCGGTTCCATTGCCTTCTCCTCTTTCTGTTCTGGAAACCAAGAATTCAAGGTTTTTTTTTCAGTTCAGGGCCATTTTCTATTTTCTTTCTCTGGAGTGTTCTTCCTTCCGAGTCTGTGTATGATCCACTCCTTCACTTTAGGAGAAATTTTTGCTCAGTGTCACCTCCTTCGGGATTCCATTCTCTACCAGTTCATTAAATCTCCTTTTTGTATTCTCTCAATCTGTGCATTTTTTGGGTTTTTATTATATATGTATTGTCTTAGGTTTTTGTCTTTGTCACCCACCAGAATGTATGCTCTATGGGAGAGCAACTTAGGCTTGTTTTCTTATCCATGATGCCTAAGAGAGTCCCTCCATGCAGCAGATGTTCAGTAAGTGTTCATTATCTGATGGCTACATGCAGGAATGAACAAACTGGAGCTCTGATCTGAGATCCTGAGTAACCTTCTCCACAAGTGTTCAAGGCTTCACTTGATCAGCTGTAAGGGATTTGTCAAGATGATTTTTGCATCGGTTATGCTCTGTGGGAGAGCAACTTAGTCTTGTTTTCTTATCCATGATGCCTAAGAGAGTCCCTCCATGCAGCAGATGTTCAGTAAGTGTTCATTATCTGATGGCTACATGCAGGAATGAACAAACTGGAGCTCTGATCTGAGATCCTGAGTAACCTTCTCCACAAGTGTTCAAGGCTTCACTTGATCAGCTGTAAGGGATTTGTCAAGATGATTTTTGCATCGGGTAAGAGGTTTGATGGGGCTTCCCAGCTGGCTAAGTGGTAAAGAATCCACCTACCAATGCAGGAGCCCCAGGAGATGGGGGTTTGATTCTGGTTGGGGAAGATCCCCTGGAGAAGGAAATGGCAACCCAAAATATTCTTGCCTGGGAAATCCAGGGACAGACGAGCCTGGAGGGCTACAGTCGCTGGAGTCCCAGAGTCGGACACGGCTCAATGACTGAGCATGGTATGGGAAGAGGTTTGATGAGAGCGTTTCTAAGTTTCCTTTCCACTCTAGTCTAGTCTGATTATTCCTTTGTCCATTTATTGGAGTATTTCTTGGACAACTAGGAACAATGCTAGAAATTGAAAGAATGCTTGGGAAATTGGTAATTTCCTCCTTAATGAACCATGAAAGGAAAATAAGAGATTTTCTCATTAAACACCTTATTCAACACAAAAGTCATGACTGGCTTTGGCCAATGCATATCTGCCTGCTAAATTGCTTCACTCTTTGTGACCCTATGGAACAGCCCTCCAGGCTACTCTGTCTATGGAATTCTGGCAAGAATACTGAAGTGTGTTACTGTTTCCTATTCCAGGGGATCTTCCCGACCCAGGGATTGAACCTGAGTCTCTTTTACCTTCTGCATTGGCAGGTGAGTCTTGACCACTAGTGTCACCTGGGAAGTCCTTTGGGCAATGTGTGTGTGTGTGCTAAGTTGCTTCAGTTGTGTTTGAGTCTTTGTGATCCTATGGACTGTAGCCCGCCAGCCTCCTCTGTACATGGGATTCTCCTGCAAGGATACTGGAGTGGGTTGCCACGCCCTCCTCCAAGGGATCTTCCCAATTCAGGGAATGCATCTGCGTCTCTTAGGCCTCCTGCATTGGCAGGCGAGTCTTTACCACTAGCGCTGCCTGGGAAGCCCCTTGGACACGGCTGTTGTTGTTCAGTCACTTAGTCATCCAACTCTTTGTGACCCTATGGACTGCAGGCTTCCCTGTCCTTCACTTTCTCCTGGAGTTTGCTCAAACTCATGTCCATTGAGTTGCTGATGCTATTCAATCATCTCATCCTCTGTGGTCCCTTTTTCCTCCTGCTTTCAGTCTTCCCCAGTTTCAGGGTCTTTTCCAATGAGTTGGCTCTTCGTATAAGGTGGCCAGAGTATTGGGACTTCAGCTTTAGCATCAGTCCTTCCAATGAATATTCAGGGTTGATTTCCTTTAGGATTGATTGGCTTCATCAGATTGCTGTCCAAGGATTCTCAAGAGTCTTCTCCAGCAACACAGTTCAAAAGCATCAGTTATTCAACACTCATCTTTATGGTCCAGTTCTCACATCTGTACATGACTACTGGAAAAACTATAGCTTTGACTAGACAGACTTTGGCACAAAGTGATGTCTCTGCTTTTTAATGCACTGTCTAGGTTTGTCATAACTTTTCTTCCATGGAGCAAACTTCTTTTAATTTCATGGTTCCAGTCACCATCTGCAGTGATTTTGGAGCCCAAGAAAATAAAGTCTGTTACAGTTTCCACTTTTTCCCCATCTATTTGCCATGAAGTGATGGGACCAGATGCCATGATCTTAGTTTTTTGTAAGTTGAGCTTTAAGCCAGCTTTTTCACTCTCCTTGTTCACCTTCATCAAGAGACTCTTTAGTTCTTCTTCGCGTTCTGCCATAAGGCTGATGTCATCTGCATATCTGAGGCTATTGATATTTCTTCCTGAAATCTTGATTCTAGCTTGACCTTCATCCAACCCAGCATTTCTCATGATGTACTCTGCATATAAGTTAAATAAGCAAGGTAACAATATACAGCCTTGATATACTCCTTTCCCAGTTTGGAACCAGTCTGTTGTTCCATGTCCAGTTCTAACTGTTGCTCCTTGACCTGCATATAGGTTTCTTAGGAGGCAGGTAAGGTGGTCTGGTATTCCAATCTCCCTAAGAATTTTAAACAAATTCATTATTTTTTTAAGTGTAGAAGAAATCCAAGGTAGAAAGAGCACAAAGAAAGGATGGGGTTTCTCAGTACCAATTGTAGGCAGTTTAGACAAGAACCATCCTGTTTTTCTCTAATTAAAAATAAATTAGCCAATATGGATACATTAAAAAAAAAACTTTAAAATGAACTAGCAAGACTCTGGATGGCTTAGAACTTTAAAGTTACACAGTCCATATTGTTAATGATCACCAAGAACAAAATGTTGTATAAAATAAAGTTGCAGGATTGTTTGCAAAGCAAAAGATAATTGCCACTTACTGAGGGCCTCTCTGAATCTGCTCAGCAAAAATGGAGTAAACTTGCCCATGTATAACCACTTCTTAAGGTAACAAAACTAGGATTTTATTCCCAGATATTCTTCCAGATGGATAGTGTGGGCTGTTTTCCCTCTCCATGCTGTCTGCTACACATGTTTCTTATTATAATAAATTCTTTCTCTTTGACCTACTCTTTCCAATAGTCAGACAGACAGATGTTGAGTTGGCCAAAAAGTTTGTTCAGTTTTTTCTGTAAAATGTTATGGAAAAAAACAAACGAACCTTTGAACCAACACAATAGATAGATATCTACCTGAGTTGAAGTCTGACTTCATTACTTCTGCCTGGGACTGTTCAATTCAGCTCAGTCTTTGTGACCCTATGGACTGCAGCATGCTAGGCTTCCCTGTCCTTCACCAACTCCTGGAGCTCTTTCAAACTCATGCCCACTGAGTCAGTGATGCCATCCCACCATCTCATCCTCTGTCGTCCCCTTCTCCTCCCCCTTCACTGTTTCCCAGCATCAGGGTCTTTTCCAGTGAGTCAGTTCTTCCCATCAGGTGACCAAAATACTGGAGCATTAGCTTCAGCACCAGTCCTTCCAATGAATATTCAGGAGTGATTTCCTTCAGGATGGACTGGTTTGACCTCCTTGAAGTCCAAGGGATCTGGGACTGTTACTTAACCACTAAAAGCTTCATTTTACTCAGTTTTAAAAGGATGATTAATATATACACATATATCTGTATCTCAGAAGATTTTTGCCCAGCTTATGAGAGAGAGCCACATATGGGAAAATACTTTGTAAACTGTGCCCAGTAGACTGGTAAACTGGCTCTGCAGTGTCACCACAGCCTTCAAACTCTTCTAGCATCACTATGAACTGTCCGTGCCTTAGATCTGCTAAGTGAAGACAGTTCTGTACTTACCTTGTGTGGTGGTTGGCTGAGCAAATGACATCAAGGATGTAAAGGGATGATAATACCACCTGGCGTGAAATTCACACTCAGCATGTGTTGCTCATTATTTTGATCCTTCTCTTTCCCCTCCTCCACCTCATTAGATATGATCCTGGTCAGTGTTAGAATGAGATGTGTGTAGCAGCCCATATTCACAGAATGTTTCAGTTTCATGGGACTTTGGAAATACTGTAATGATTTCTCCTCTTTTACAGAGAGAAGCTAAAAACAAACTTGCCTAAGCCCTGTCCTATGCCTAAGCCCTGCTTGCATAGATGCTGAAGTTATGAATTATTATATGTTTGAAATATTATAAAACATGAAACATTTCATTTTATTACAAAATATTGTGAAATATATTATTAAATGTTATATATAATTATATATTTTTAATCTATACATATAGGTGAAAATTCAATGGAAAGTTAGATTTTGGAATATACACAGCAAGCGTGATTTCTGTTCATGACTGGTTGCCAGTGCAAAATGACAAGTATTATATTGGTTACATGCCCTTGTTGAAACTAGAACATAGGCTACCAGGCTTAGAAAAGGCCACATGTCAACAACCTCCTATTTTTCTCCATTCTGAGATAAAATCTTTCAAGTTATATATCACCCTGGAAAGGCCATCTGTCTAAAATTGCTTAGGCTTGGGAAAGAGGTTTTTAGGTCAGATGTATTACTCTTATTCCACTTGAACTTTATTTTTTTCTCTCCTCTTGAGATCTGAAACTCAATGATCTTTGTCACAATTCATGATCTCAAGGAAGTTTAAAAAATACTTACAGTATAATAGCCAGAGAGCAAAATCTCTAAATGAAGAATTTCTATATCTGTTGCTCTGCAAACCATGCACCAGAGAAAGTTGGGTAATCTTCAGTAGATATGAGAACAGAGAGGGTTTCTCATTGTGTCCTTCTAGGGGAGACTTCTTTCAGAACTGAGAATAGCTCATTCCCCAGTCCACTGTAAAAGAGTGGTCTGTCAGAGAAAGGGAAATATTCTATGATATCCCTTGTATGCGGAATCTGAAAAGAAATGATACAAATCAACTTATTTACAAAAAAGAAACAGACTTAGAGACTTAGAGAATGAATTTACAGTTACCAGGGGCAGTGAGTGGGAGGAAGGGATAGTTATAGAGTTTGGGGTGGACATGTACACACACTGTATTTAAAATGGATAGCTAACAGGGACCTCTGCACAGGGAACTCTGCTCAGTGTTATGTGATAGCCTGGTTGGCATGGGAGTTTGGGGGGAAAATAGATGCATGTGTATGTATGGCTGGATTTCTTTGCTTTCCACCTGAAACTATCTCAACATTGGTAATTGACTATGCATGCATGCTGAGTCACTTCAGTCATGTCCAACTCTTTGCAACCCTGGACTGTAACCCACCAAGCTCCTCTGTCCATGGGAGTCTCCAGGCAAGAATACTGGAGTGGATTGCCATTCCCTCCTCCAGGGGATCTTCCCGACCCACGGATTGAACTCGTCTCTTATGTCTCCTGCTTTGGCAGGTGGGGTCTTTACCACTAGCACCACCTGGGAAGTATTGGCTATAGTCCAATATAAAATAAAAAGTTATAAAAACAAAATAATACCGAAAAGAGCAGTTGCCAACAGAAAAACAAAGGGTGGCCTGTAACAGCCCCTTATGAACTGGAAATCCACTCTTGTAGCCTTAGATAATTGTCAACAATAGAAGCATGCCTTGGGATGACTTGCCATGTTTTCCTCCTTGGGAAAGTACATTCCCTTTAGAGTCAAAATGCCTCAGTCCCTGTCGGTCACTTGACATAAAGTGCCAAGGGACAGCTATCTTCTTTGAGAATTAAGATGCAGAAAAAGGTGATCAGCAAAAGGAGGAGAAGCAAGGACGCTATGTGTTGAATCACTGCAATTCTGACATTGTTTATTATTGCAGTTCCTATTTTCTCACTAAAGTGAGAAATTTATTAAGTAAATTGAGGGTTGTTGTTTCGTTGCTAAGTCTTGTCTGACTCTTTTGCAACCCTATGGACTGTAGCCTGCCAGATTCCTCTGTCCATGGGATTTCCTAGGCAAGAATACTGGAGTTGGTTGCCATTTCCTTCTTTAGGGGATCTTCCTGACACAGGGATCGAACCTGCATCTCCTGCATTGGTAGGTGGATTCTTTACCACTGAGCCACCAGGGAAGCCCCAAATTGAAGATATTTATACCTTATAACTGAACAATTCCATTTCTAGATATATTCAAAGGAAAACCTTGTCTATTTGCAGAGGAATAGGAATGAGAGAAATAATTGTTCATCAGTGGAAGAAAGAGTACATAAATTGTGACACAAATACATAAATCGTGATACAAATGGACCACTATGCAGCAGCTAAAATAAATGAAATAGAGGTATATCTATCCCCATGGATAACTCTCAGAAATATAATGTTGAGTGGGACAAGTTATGGAAAGATACATCTACAAATTAAATTTATTTTAAAATATGAAGAAAAAATATAGTATAATGTTAAAGTTGATAAAAATCATGTGATGAGTCCTGGTGCTATTTGAAATATTTCACACCTTAAAAAATGAGCAAGATACTGTTTAGGAACTTCCTTGATGGTTCAGTGTTAAGACTCTGGGCTCCCAGTGAGGGGGGCCTGGGTTCTGTCCCTGGTTGGGGAACTAGACCCCATATGCCACACCTAAGAGTCTGCACGATGAGACTAAGGGACCCACACGCCAAAACTAAGATCTGATGCAGCCAGACAAATAAATATTAAAAAAATAAGCAAGATATTTTTTAGATTCTACATGTAAGTGATATCATACAATATTTGTCTTTCTCTGTCTGACTTATTTCACTTAGCATGATGCCTTCCAATGTCAATCCATGTTGCTGTAAATGGCAAAATTTCATTCCTTTTTATGACTGTACAGTGTTCCATTATTTATGTGTGTGTGTATGTATTTATGTATACGCATGCATATATATATATATACACACCACTACATCTTCTTTATCTACTTACCAATGGATGAACATTTAGTTTGCTTCCATATCGTGGCAATTGTAAATAATGCTGCTGTTAATATTGGAATTTCTATAAAAAAAAAACAAACCCCAAAGCTAGTGAATATGAAAAAGAAGCAGACTCAACAGAGATAGCAAACTGAGGTGGGCAGGAGGGGCACAGTAAGGGTTGGGGTGTAAGAGGTATTATGTCTGGGTATAAGATAGGCTACTATGTTATACAACATGGGGAATAAAGCCAATATTTTGTAATAACTGGTTACTTGTAGGAACTAGAATTAAGATGTGTATAAGAGACAGCCAATGGATGAACATTTAGTTTGCTTCCATATCGTGGCAATTGTAAATAATGCTGCTGTTAATATTGGAATTTCTATAAAAAAAAAACAAACCCCAAAACTAGTGAATATGAAAAAGAAGCAGACTCAACAGAGATAGCAAACTGAGGTGGGCAGGAGGGGCACAGTAAGGGTTGGGGTGTAAGAGGTATTATGTCTGGGTATAAGATAGGCTACTATGTTATACAACATGGGGAATAAAGCCAATATTTTGTAATAACTGGAGTATAACTTTAAAAAATTATATAGAAAAAGTGGTTAAAAATTTGTAATATCACCTTTTATATCCTGAAATACAGTTCATAGGAGATATAGCTGTAATCTTAATTTAATTATTTAAATATATTAAAATATTTAAATAAGTGTAAAATATAGTTATGTAGGTCAGTGTAATGCCCTATTTATAGCATAAGGAAGTAAACATAATTTTTCAGTCCAGGTTCGATGCATGAGACTGGGTGTTCAAGGCTGGTGCACTGGGGTGACCCTGAGAGATGGGATGGGGCGGGAGGTGGGAGGGAAGGTCAGGATGGGGAACACATGTACACCGACGACTGATTCATGTCAATGTATGGCAAAAACCACCACAATATTGTAAAGTAATTAGCCTCCAATTAAAGAAAAAAAAAGAAAATGAATAAACAAGATAAAGTCATCTTACATATACATTCAATACTTCAGGATACCATTGCTGAGTTTGGGTCAAGTCTTATCCATTCCTTTTCTTTAGTCATAATTTTAAACAGTTTTCAGTAGCAGAGAGATTTGGTCTCCAGTCCAACAGAGAGGCTAAGTCTCAACTAATAGCTTTTCACTGAAAATTTCCTTACCCTTTCAGAGTTTTAATTCTTTTATCACTTTCTCACAGAATGGATTGAAAAATATATATTATAGAAACAAAATTAAATATTATACATTTTATGTAAAATGTCACAGTGGCTGGCTGTTTTCAACATAATATAGATATAATTTGTGCCAAT
>SJYC01017420.1:28-20886 GCA_006408675.1 Madoqua kirkii | reverse complement strand
TGTGGCGTGTGAACTCTCAGTTTGGCACATGGGATCGCTTTGCTAACCAGGGACTGGACTGGGACTCTCTGCAGTGGGAGTGTAGAGTCTCAGCCACTGGACCACCAGGGAAGTCCCTCTCGCTCGTATTTTGACTTACAGTACTTGTGTTTATCTGATTACAACATAATTTAAACATTTTTTCATTATATCGGTCAACTGAAATTATTTTACATAAATTTTTTTTGAAATTTTTATGTTTAATTCCACTAATAAGGCCTTACTTTTTCTTACTGATTTTAATTTTTTATATAGTGAAGCTATTCATACTTTGTTAGTAATATTCATACAACTACTTTTCCCTAATATATAGTTTAGAAACATTTAGTTTCTTTTCCCTGAAATACCTTTAAAAATACTTGTAGGAACTAGAATTATAAGGAAGCAAATTTTATTTTTTAAGTGTAATTACATCCTAATTTCCAAAGGCTGGGCTGAAATTTCCAGACTCTTGCTAAACTTCTTTCTACCATCCCCTTTTTCTCAGAAAGTTTCTCCCTTTTGTGATCTTGGCTCTCTCATTCATTGGTACTTCATTAATGGGCCATGCTGTCATTTCTCTGGAGGAAAATGAAGGATGTTTTATTATTACATCATAGTTTGAACCTAAGAGACTCATCTTGGCTCCCTCTCATATTTGTTTCATTTCCTTCCTTATGCTGTTAGGATGCACCTCATTCACAAGTGCCTTATAGCACAAAGGTGGCTGACATCTTGGACAGCTGGTATTGGCTCAAGGCTTCCCTGGTGGCTCAGCTGGTAAAGAATCTGCCTGCAATGCAGGAGACCTGAGTTCCATCCCTGGGTTGGGAAGATCCTCTGGAGAAGGGAATGTCAACCCACTCCAGTATTCTTGCCTGAAGAATCCCCAGGAACAGAGGAGCTTGGCGGGCTACAGTTCGGGACACGACTGAGCAATTAAACTGTATTAGTTTCCTATTGCTGCTGAAGCAAATAGCCACAAAATTAGTGTCTTGAAGCAATGCAAATTTATTGTCATACAGTCATACTGTAAGATACAGTACAGGAAGGGAAAGGCCTAAAATAAGTTTTATGTGTCTAAAATCAAAGTGGGATTGTGTTCTGTTTAGAGGTTCTAGGGAAAAATCTATTTCCTTGCCTTTTCCAGCTTCCAGAGGTTGCCTGCATTCTTTGGTTTGTGACTGTTTAATTCATCCTCAAAATCAGCAGCAAGTTATCTTCAAGTGACCTCTGCTTCCATCTTCTCATCCCTTCTCTGACTTTGATTTTCTGCCTCCCTTTTCTACCTTTTAAGGACCTTTGTAGTGACACTGGGTTCACCTGGGTAATTCCGTATAATCTCCCCACAGCAAGTTCCTTCACCTTTAAGTCTCCTTTTTCAATATATGGTCACACATCTACAGGTCGGTCTGGGGGTTAGAATGGAGGATCAAATCCTACCTTTCACAGTCTGCTCTCTGAGGCCCAAAGATGCATGCTGTTTGCTATGCAAAATACATTCAGCCCATCCCAGAGTCCTTATCAACCTGTTCCAGCATCAACTCAAACTCTATATTCCTGGGACTTCCTTGGTGGTCCAGTGGGTAATCCTTTGCCTTTCAATGCAGGAGGTGTGGGTTCAGTCCCTGGTTGGGTAGCTAGGATCCCACATGCCTCATGGCCAAAAAAATCAAAAAGTTAAACAATGGAAGCAATATTGTAGTAAATTCAAAAAGACTTTAAAAAATGGCCCACAGCAAAACAATCTTTAAGAAACTCCATATTCCCATCAAAATATTGTTCAAAACTCCCATGTCTTACGCCCAAGATCTTTGATTAAAGAGCTAGATCAAGGTAGAAATAATTCTTGATTCTAAAGCTGTATTCTTTCCACAATAGCTCATTTTTATTCTCAACACAGGTTAGGAAGTTTTCATTTCTTTCTCAGCTACCCAAGGCTCAGTTTAAGAAGTGTATCTAGAAAAGGGCATGATCAAAACCAGAGCTAAAATCTTTTGATTCTTTCTCTGATACTTTTAGTATATAACCATGGATATATCATGTGCATGAGAATGAAGTTTACTTGTATAATCTACTTTATAGTGAGAATTAGAGGTAAAAAAATAGAAATTATATCTTCTGCAACCCAAAATAATACTAATCCTGCCAACTGGAAATGGGAAAAGTCAGGAAGTTACTTTTTTTTAAAATTGCTTATTCCAAATGGAGGAGGAAATGACAACCCACTCTAGTCTTCCTGCCTGGAAAACTCCATGGACAGAAGAGCCTGGAGGGGTACAGTCCTTGAGGCCACAAAGCCATGGCGGAGTGACTGAGTACATGCAGGAGAGAGGTAAGAAATAGTATGGTTCTGCAAAACAGAAAGGGAGATTTTGGAAGACAGTTCATCAGTTTTCCAAGAGATATGGGAGAACTTAAACTTTTCTAAGAATCGGTTGATGAGTACTTCAGTTAGATGATTTCTGGTAGAAACTGAAAATAAAGATCTTGACGCAAATTAGTGATAATCCACCCTAATCTCCTCTGGGATAAATCAAATCTGTAAACAGAGACTGATCAGCAGAAACCAAGGGGAAAAATGTCCTATAGAACTTTTATTTCTGCCTAATTAATATTCACACAAGCTCTCCATTAGTGACATAATATCAGGATGTCTTATATAGCCTATAGTATGTTGTATCCTGAGATGTTTAGGTTAAACTATAGTAAGTGGCATGTATTTCTCATTTTAGAGTAAGGGCACATTTATACATAATGTAGTCTTTTGTTAGCTTTGTAAAGTCATAGCCTAAACATTTCCTCTGGTTCTTGAAACATCATCTCATCACCCTATTGCTATTATTTGCATTGTACTTTTATGTTATCAAAGTTTGCCAGGAACTGTGAAAAATGCTTTTCTTGAATTGTTTCATTCTCTCTATCTATATAATGAGGGCCTCTGATGGTCCTTATTTATCAACTGGAATGGATAAACTAAGTACACTTATAAGGTCACACAATTAGCAAATGCCAGAATCAGGATTCCAACCTCTATTGGGCTAACTCTCAGACCACTGTTGGTCTATAAAGTGGATATAGGGCAGTTTACTTATCTAGCCTCAGTGCTACAAATGATTGAATATTTTGATGACATGGACTCACCTCTGCTTTAATCACCACTCCAGTTCCACACTATCATCTTCTTATTCTTTAACCACATCAAGTTTGATTCTTGCCACTGGGGCTTTGCACTGATTTTAATTTATGCTGGAACTCTCTAGCCCCAGTGTGTGGAAACAGTCTGTTTCCTCATTGCATTCATGTCTTTGTCAGTCAGTTTCTTTGAGACGCCTGCCTTGGCCCCTCCCTTCATTGTCTCTTTTCTTGGAAGGCTCATTTTCTTTCTAGCACTTATGGATAGTTGGTTGGTATTATTATATATTTCAGGATGCAATCCTAAAGGAAATCAACCCTGAATCTTCTTGGAAGGACTGATGCTGAGGCTGCAATACTTTGGTCACCTGATGCAAACAGTCAACTCACTGATACTGCGAAAGGCTGAGGGCAAGAGGAGGGGGCGAGAGAGCATGAGATGGTTGGACGGCATCACTGACTCAATCGACATGACTTTGAGCAAACTCCAGGAGACAGTGAAGGACAGGGAAGCCTGGCATGCTTCAGTTTATGGGGTTGTAAAGAGTTGGACATGACTTAGAGACTGAACAACAATATGTATTTCTTATTTTTCTCACTAAATCAGTCTCTATGAAGACAGGATTCTGTCCTCCCTTGCTCATCTTTGCTTTCCCAGTGCTCTAGAACACATCTGTCTTAATAACAGCTGCTAACTGATATGTCTGTCATGAATGGGTAAAAGAGTCCTTTTCCATATTTTAACCTATTTGCTATGGTGATTAGCATCACTATGTTGATAGAGATGGACAATATGAGGTTCTTAACACAATTTGGGCTGCTGTCCATGGGCTCGCGAAGAGTCGGACATGACTGAGCGACTTAACTTTCACGTTTCACTTTCATGCATTGGAGAAGGAAATGGCAGCCCACTCCAGTGTTCTTGCCTGGAGAATGCCAGGGATGGCGGAGCCTGGTGGGCTGCCGTCTATGGGGTCACACAGAGTCGGACATGACTGAAGTGACTTAGCAGCAGCAGCAGCAGCAGCAGCAGCAGCAGCAACACAATTTGTACAGCTGAATTTCAAAAGAGTTTGTATTGGTTGAAATTTCCACCAATATTATACAAATCTACCTTTTTGCTTTTCCCTCATTGACTGGACCTGACTCAACCATAGCAGCCACGCTTGTGCTTTCCTGAGTAACCAAAGTCAGACACGCACCCCATCTGCCCAGAAGTCTATCCGAAGGTAGCTGTTGGTTTTTCTATGTCAGGGGTTGTTGCAGGTCATTCCCACTGCTTCTTATTAATACTTTTTCTTCTCATTGCCTACCCTGGAGAGCAGGAAGGAAATGCTGAGGACTCTAATCAGTCTTAGGGAAGGATTTGGAGTGAAACTGAGATGATATAATCTCTATGCTGGTTTAAAGTCTGAACTTTGAAATCGGGAGGCTAGAATTCATGTCCTGCCCTGCCTTGGAATTTTCTAGGCCTCGAGTTCTGCCTCTTAGGAAATAACAGTCACCCAGAGTCCACTTCACAGATAGTTGTGAGCAATAAATGCAGTGATGTGTGACGTTCATAGTACAGTGGCAAGTTCACGGTGTTAGTCGCTTCAGTTGTGCCTGACTCTTTGTGACCCTGTGGACTGTAGCCCTCCAGGCTCCTCTGTCCATGGAATTCTCCAGGCAAGAATACCATTGTGGGTTGCCATTCCCTTCCCCAGGACTGTCTTCCTGACCCAGGGATTGAACCTGGGTCTCCCACATTGCAGACAGATTCTTTACCATCTGAGTCACCAGGGAAGCTGACATTATAACTGAAGAAACAAACACCCACTGCAAAGAAACACTAGAGCAGTTGCTTTGGGCCCCGCCAGTTCTCTTACAGCCTCTAAGATGGGAAGACACCATGAACCGGCTCTGCTGCAGAGGTGGCAGGATGGGCAAGGAGGCCGGTGGTGTGACTGCCCTGGGCACTCCCTGTAAGGGGGACGCACGTTGAAATAGTGACAGATTGATGGGAAAAGAGAAGTTAGTGAGGCCTGACTCTAAAAAAGGCTTCGAGAACGGACAGAGAGGAAACGGGTGTCAGCTGTGCTGCTGACTTCTTTGTCTTTTAATAGAGCTATATTCCAGGAAAGAGTTTCTTGAGTAAGGAAGTTCCCTGAACCCGTGCCCCGAGACATTTCAGCAGCAGGTTTTGAAAGCAGCTTTCTTTGGCTGGTTATGATAGCTTGTGCAGTAATATCTATTTTGTCAGTCTTATACGGCTGAGTTTCTTTCCAAAAAAAAAAAAAAACCCCCCAGCAATTTTGGCTAATATTTATTAGGAACTTACTATATGCCAGGTGATTATTAAACATTGTCAATGAATTTCTTCATTGAAGGTATACTTGTTACACATCAGTGGAGTCCCAGGCATTGTCCTGATGGCTGCGGATACAGCAGTGAAATAAAGAGACATTGTCCCTATCATCATAGAGCCTACTTCCCAGGGTACCAAACCTGCAACAGGTACAGATTTGAAAATAAAATAAAGAATAATATAATCACAGAGATCTTTCCAAACTGGGACAGACAAAAAGTATATAAATTCGCAAAAGAGTTCCACTGTATCTATGTATTGTACTTTAATCATTGCTTTATTGATGCCAAAGTGGGTTGCTTTTAGTCTCTTGCTATCTCACAACATTATAGTTCACATCCTTAGAGAGTATTTTCCTGTAGACTGTTTTGCATGTTTATTGTTGCATAACATATCCTCCTCCTTTTTCCGTAAGAAAGGGACTGTTTTTGCCATGTAGTAATTTTCTTAATATGTTTTGTTCCCATGGAAGTTTCCAGATGCCTTTTTCCTTTTGAACTATCTCTGTCATGTTTAGTCCTAGCTGGAACAGTTCCATTGTAAATGTTATTTCATTTTTTTAGACAAAGACCATACCCACACCTCTCTTTGAGAGGTCTTTCCCATCTTGGGTTTTATGGGACCATATCCTTATAATTCTTAGCCCCTTTCTCTCCTTAATAGTATCTGTCAGGCATCACTTTAAATATTTGGTCCCATCAAAAGTTTTGTAATATAAATCTTGACATTTGTTGTTAATTTATTATTGTGCTCAGTAGAGCATGACTCTGTACTACTCTGTGACCCCATGGACTGTAGCTTGCTAGGCTCTTCAGTCCATGGGATTTTCCAGGCAAGAATAATGAAGTGGAGTGCCATGCCCTCCTCCAAGGGATCTTCCTGACCCAGGGATTGAACCCATGTCTCCTATGTCTCCTGCATTGGCAGGTAGATTCTTTAACACTGTGCCACCTAGGAAACTTATTATTACTTATGTTATAAATGAGATTCTCATACATTATACTTTCTAACTGGTTGTTGTTTCCATTTGTATGGGAGGTCCTTCGGTGATGTTACTGTATTCTCCTACTGACTCCAATAGTTATTCAGTCTATTCTTTTGAGTTTTCCGGATACATAGTCATAATTCATATAAATGCTAATTCTCACCTCTTACTTTAATTTGAATCTTTATTTAACCCTTTTTATAAGTCAGTTCTGTCCAGTGATGTTGGAGCAGAGTACAGCTGGCAGCAGTAGAGGGTTAAGTAGCATCAAATTTACTTAAGTTGGGGAGAGATGTGATGTATGTCGAAGCTGGAATCTACATATAACTGGAGCATGTGGGATTTTTTACTAAGCTCCCAGAGTCTGGAAATAAATTGTTACATGGTTTGGAGATGCTTGGATGCCTTGAAAACCATCTTGTACACGACAGTGACTTTGGCAAATTGTAGGGCTGGGAGCTCTTTAGTTTGTGGCTTCTGCTATGCATTTTGCATAATTCTATCACCAGGCTTTTCACAGCATACTGCAATCATTTCTTCAGTTGTCATTCATTTTTTTTCAGTCATCATCTGCCCAACTGTATAGTGAGCTCCTTGAAGGCAGGAATTTGTTTTCCTCTCTATATCCCCAGTTACAGAAGAGTGTCTGAAAAAGTATAGGCACATACTTGCTAATGAATTACTAAATTGCCAAATGAGTGAATGAATATACATAGATAAAGTCATGCATTTTTATTGGATGTTGAATGAATGAGCAAATAGAGTCATGACTCCACTGGATTTCTCATGCCCCTAAACGGAAAGATTAAATGAGGCTGAGACCTTACTTCTTCTTTGGGATCAGAGTTGAGGAAGTCAGTGGGTCAGATGAGCTGGCTTAGTTCCCTTGTCAGACTTCCTTTCTTCTTTCGGGATGGATGGTTTGGTAGAGAGTTGATTTAGCAAGAAGGTCTCCTTTACATTTTGATCAGGAACTACTTGTTTTTCTGGAAGCTGAATCAGGCATAATTTGCTTTTAAAGAACCCTAAGCAGATTTTTGCAGATCTGATCCTTATCAGTACTGTTGATCCAAAGCTATTGGTCCTCTTTAGGGGTTAATATCAGCTTTACTTGGGAGTGGAGCATCTGCTGTAGAAGTGGTGAGTCCGAAATGGTTCTCTCTCCTGCCGTCCAAAGATGTGGGACTTCCCTGGTGGTCCAGTGGTTAAGACTTCATGCTTCCAATGCAGGGGCATGGATTTGACCCATGGGTTTGATCCCTAGTTGGGGAACTAAGATCCCACATGCTGTGTAGCATGACCAAAAAATTAAGAGTTAAAAAAAGATCATCACATAATGATTTTGTAATTACTTGACTACCTCTAGATAGTTTACATACATACACACATAAACATACACTTAATTTGTTGCTTTTTTCCCACCAGAGAGACCAAATCGTTGATCGTTTTAATACCTTGTAGATTTAGTCTCCAATCTTGAGATGATGAATTCTGTCTTTTATGCTAAACGTGGCTCACTGCTAATGGGTGTGCTATGCCAAGGATTGTGGCTGTTATGCAGTGGATTGATGTATTTTGAAAGAAACTGAGGTTGTATCTGGGACTAATGTGAAATAGTTCTTCTGTGGTTGTGGAAAGAGGGAAGTATGGCTCACATACCTTTTGTTTATTTACCTTTTATGTTCTGACATTTGAAGACAGGAAATATTTCCTAACTCAAAATCACCTCTCTCCCAAACTTCTGTCCACTTTGGCCCATAATGACATCCTCCTTCTCAGAACTCTTGCAGCACATGCTTCCTGACCATTCCATCATAGCTTTCTGAGGGCTTCTGTCTTCTGGTCAAGCGTACATGCCCTGTCCCCCCACGTGGATGGTGTTGGAAGCGAACCTCCAATGGAAATCTTAAATGGACTTCAAATGACTCAGAGAGAATTTGCATTTTGCCATCTGTGTCGTAGTCACTGGCATAAGTTATTTAATCTCTCCAGACCTAGTTTAGTACTAGCTTTACTCTTGTTACATAATTGTGAAGATTAAATGAGATAATGTTGGTGTTTCGTGCGCAATGTTATTGTGGTCACCCTGAAGGAATATTATGACCTCCAGCCTTGCAAATGTTGATTAGAACTTGTTTGAATGGCAGTGGGAAGCAAAGAGAAGTACTGTCCAGGAGAGGGTGCTTTAGCTCATGATCTTTGATTATTCTGATTCATTGTGTAAGGGCACTGGTCAAGTGGCCGATAGCATGTAGTCTAGTCCCACTGGTGCACTTGTTCCAGTGGAGAGGGGCATGTATCAGGCTGAGTTCTGCTGTGAAAAGCTATGACAAACCTAGGCAGCATATTAAAAAGCAGAGACATTACTTCGCCAACAAAGGTCCATATAGTGAAAACTATTGTATTTCCAGAGTCATGTATGAATGTGAGAGTTGGACCATAAAGAAGGCTGAGCACTGAAGAATTGATGCTTTTGAACTGTGGTGTTGGAGAAGATTCTTGAGAGTCCCTTGGACTGTAAGCAGGTCAAACCAGTCCATCCTAAAGGAAATCAACCCTGAATATACTTTGGGAGGACTGATGCTGAAACTGAAACTCCAGTACTTTGGCCACCTGATGTGAAGAACTGATTCATTGGAAAAGACTCTGACGCTGGGAAAGATTGAAGGCGGGAGGAGAAGGGGGTGACAGAGGATGAGATTGTTGGATGGCATCATCGACTCAATGGATGTGAATTTGAGCAGACTTCGTAAGACGGTAAAGGACAGGGAAGCCTGGTGTGCTGCAGTCCATGGGGTCTCAAAGAGTGGGACATGACTGAGGGACTGAACAACAACAGCTATGTGAGTTCTTCTAGGCACTCAGTACATTTGATTCCATACTGGTTAAGCTATCTGCTGTCGATGATTTCTGATCCTATACAAGAAGAAAAAAGTCTTCTGATGAGGGTGTGAGTGTTCTAACCATCATGATAATTATTTGTAATTGAATAAATGTGAAAGTTGGGCTTCTCTGATGTTTCAGATGGCAAAGAATCTGCCTGCAATACAGGAGACTTGGCTTTGATCTTCAGTTGGGGAATATTCCCTGAAGAAGGGAATAGTTACCCACTCCAGTATTCTTGCCTGGAGAATTCCACGGACAGAGGAGCCTGGTGGGGGCTACAGCCCATGGGGTCACACAGAGTCAGACATGATTGAGCAACTAACACTTTCACTTTCAAATGTGAAAGTTAGGACAGGCTGATCATGAAAGGAGAACATTTTAGTTCCTATAATGGTAATTTTTCATTACAAATTAATCAGTTATTGTTCTAGTTGTCTCACAAACTAGGCTAATGCAGAGCCCTGAATGATGGGGCTTGTTTTTTTTAAAAAATAAACCTTCAAAGATGACCAGACTCTGAGCTATGGTGAATTTCCTAAGGTACTAATGCAACACTGTGAGGTATTATGTAGGGCAGACTGTTTCCTTTTCCCCTTAGTATAGCCAACATAGCCATTGGCAGAGTTTACTGAGATTCTTTTCTTGGAATGTCTACAGGTCAGAACTCCATGAGGTCATGGACTGTGAATTTGCTGTCTCTGTGCATTTATTTTCTCCCTTTGAAATTTGTCCCTTGTACCTCCTCATAATTAATAATGGATTCAGTGTTCCTCGGATACTTTGGAAATACAGTGGTGAATGTGATAGACAAATCCTTACTTTTATGAAGCTTTTATTCTATGCAGATGGATCTGCAAGTACTTTGCATTTTATAGAATGTTCTACAAATGTAATTCTTATTAGAACTCATCTTTTGTTATTCAGTTCAAATGTTAGATCTCTAACACCATCTCTGACTCTCCCAGAAAAATAGAAATCACTGAAATCCCTTCTGTTCTTTCATAAAACCTCATACTCCTTTTGATCAGAGCAAGCAAACTCCGTATTTTGATTATCTATTTACATGTCTCTCTTCTCCATTACTAATTTTGTTAAAGGCAAGAACTCTGCCTGGTTCTTATTAAATCATTGGCATCCAGCACAGTCCTTGGAAACACAGTAGTTGTTATTACATGTTTGCAGTACAGTTTAAGGATGAGGTTACAGTCCTGATATGATCAATGACCAAACTATTTCCCAATCATGCCAACTGGTCATCATTTTCACCCATAGGATTTTATATAGGAACACATGTAAACTGAAATATTATTGAGTGTCACTGAATAAACATTCAGTTGCCCATTAGAGGGTCCTCTGGCCAACACTGGAATGAAGTAGATGAGTTAGAATTGAATCCAGTGTGGAATTTCTTTGGCTCTCACCTGTGTACTCACATACTAAATTCAAAATGTGAGGGCTAGGGTCTTCATTTGTGTCTAGAGAAAGGTGAAAAGGTCAAATCCAAGAAGATCCTGGGTTCAAGTACCCACCTTGCCAGACAGAATGAATGGAAGAGAGAAATGAGAATACCCAACAGGAGTGGGCGTCAATGTCTTAGGTCTGGGACAGGAAGCCCCAAATAATAGCAGCCTCTAAGTGCTGCGATTTTAACAGTCATCCAGCAAAACTCCAATTGCTCACGTATGGATGGCTTTGACATTCCCTGTTGAGATAAGCCAAACATTCCTGCCATGGCCAGATCCCTCTAAATGAACCCTCAGAGGTCCTCTCAGCATTGCCCGTTTCAGCATACAGCAAGTTTCCCGCATATGAATGAGTTCTGTTCCAAGAGTGCATTTGTAAGTCCAACAAAGTTAGCCTAGGTACACCCAAATAACATAGTCGGCTATGTAATACAGTAATGTAATAGGTTTCTAATACTTTTCATACAAAGAATACATAAAAATCAAACACAAAAAATAAGGAAAATACTTTAAATCTTACAGCACCGCACTTTGAAAAGTATAGTACAAGAGCTGACACAGGGACTGGCATCAAGTGAGCAGTCAGAAGAGCTACTGGAGGGGCTGCGGTAGGGATGGCAGAGCTGAAGGATCTTCAGTGAAGGAGACACAGGGCAAGCTGCAATGTCCCTCACACCTGATGCTGGCGGAACGCATGCTCGCATCTTTGAAAGTTCACAACTTGAAGGTCATGAGTACCAGACTTACTTTGTTTGGTCGCTTATTTTCACCAAGTCACAGTTGGGGTGGCTATTTCTGCTTGGACGCCTACCTACTCTTTACATGGTGTAACCCAACAGCGCCTCACCTCATTGCCCACTGCCACGCCTCTTATCTTCTGCCTCTAGTTTCCTTTGGGAATTGGAGGTTTTGTGGAACACAAGGCTGGAGGATATATTCTTTCTCTAACCACTCACTGTCCCAGGATGCAATTGTTCATACGGCCTCTCCCAGCAGTTTCCAAAGATCAATTCAGCCAGCTCACTAATGATTTATTGGTGCTTCCTCCTTCCCTGTCTTACACTTTGGGGGAGCTATGAAAGAAGCAAGTCTAGCTTGGGAAGAGAAAGCTAAATGACCCTCCCCCAGAGTTGGTTAATTAATTAATGATGAGACCAGTATTTAATGGAGTGCCCAAGCTTTCTGCACAGGAGGATCACTTGGGGATCTTTAAACATTTCTAAAGCCCAGACTGCTCCCAGACTATTTCAGTCACAGCCTTTGGGGGGTGCCTTTCTGAAGCTCTCCAGTGATCTCAATGTGCAGTCAAGCTAGGGGACCACTGAGCTAAGTGATAGCAGGAATAAATCAAATCATTTTAATCTGCTGAAAATTTTAAAAATATTATTGTTCAAAAATTATGAAGAGAATATAAATTCACCATCTTTGTATCTGATGTAAGGGGATACACACTAACTGCTGACTCAAGAGAATATGTTAGAAAGGGGAAAAGGAATGTCTGTGTCTGCAGAAAGCCTTGAGCCACTGTGAAATAATGTCTGTCATTGGATGTCACTCAGAGTAACCTTTGGCATGGACAAAGGGAGCCTGATTGAGAAATCTGAGTGCCTAAGGATATCTGTGGCTTTCTTTAACATTTGGAAATGCCCATTTTGACTCACCTCTTATACTTGGCATTCAGAAAAGAACTCTTCATTAAAAATCAGTTGATAAGATCTCTTGGCCAGGTCATCTGCTTTCAAGTCCCCATGGCAGTTGGCTGTGCTAAAGAAGACATATTAAGGCTGCATGTTTGACAAAAAAAAAAAAGAGGAAGTAATAAAATAGAGTTTGAAGATGACATTTTATGTTTGTAGACAGGTAGGGCTGGGAGAGAGAAAGGTCGTTTTAACCATCCTACTGCCTTTATGGAACTCTGGAGCTAACCATAATTTATCTAATGATTAATGCTTCAGATGCAAAGAATTCATACTATTCAACGACTTCTCCAATTATTGATGTTTGAAATCAGCATGAATGTGAAAAGAATTTGGGCTTTAAAATCAGTAAAAATGGGCTCAAATCTAGATTTTTTCCTACTTATTAGACTTATAAATTTGTGCAAAATCATTTTAAACTTTTTGAGCCCATGTCATCATTTAACAAAATGCCAAGGATTACATTTAATAGGGTTATTTGGAAGAGTACTTGGAATAGTGGAGAGAAATCATCCTAATACATAGTAACACCAAGCAAGAGTTTTATTCTCTCCTTCCTTTTTGTCACTCTTTTCCTCCACTCCCATGACTCATGAGAGTAACTTAATGTATTTGCAAATTTGTCTTTGGACAATATGATCCTTGAACAGCTAAATAAAGAATGATGTCTGATTTTTACATTGCTTAAAATAATTTCTCAGCATTATAATTGGTATGTGCAGTAGGGTGTAGTGAACAGAGCACAGTGTCTGGTGCAAACATTTCTGAATCAGTGAATGAAAGTGTATTGTTTTGGGATTTAAGAGATGTGGGATCAAGTTCAGTGATGACTAAGCTGTGTTACAGGCAGGTAACATCTTCCTCATTTGAAAGGTGAGAGAGATGGAGAAAATTCCCTCTGTTTTCAACTTGAAAATCCTGAGATGTAGTTAGTACGTGAGCACTATGATCTTTCCAGCTGCACCTTCTTCATCCCTCAGGCAGAGCTCTCACTGTTGTATGTTTGCTCTTTGGCTGAGCTTGTGCTGACTTGCATGTGGAAAGAGGTAAGAGAACAGGCTTTGGAACCAGCCGGCCTCAGTGTAATAATGTCAGGCCTTTCACTCCCTGATGGTGTGACCTTTAGTAATTTACTCAGCCTTTCTCTGCCTCAGTTTTCTCATCTGCCAAATGGGGGCAATGTTGATATTTGTCTTTGCCTTCAGTGGTTATTAGGATAACTAACCAGGTCAAATCCTTAGGAAGCACATGGCAGGCTCTGAAAGTGTTAACTCATTCCTAGGTTTTATCTTTTGGTTTCTAGCACTTAGCTCGATGTCTGGTGAACGCACACATGCTCAGGCACTAAGTCCTGTTGACTCTTTGTGATCCCATGGACTGTAGCCTGCCAGGCTCCTCTGGCTATGGGATTTCCCAGGTAAGAATACTGGAGTGGGTTGCCTTTCCCTCCCAAGAGATCTTCCTGACCCAAGGTCAAACCCATGTCTCCTGTATCTCTTGCATTGGTAGGCAGATTCTTTGCCACTGAGCCACCAGGGAAGCTCCTGTTTGGTAAATGCTAAACAGAAAATGTTTGCTGGATGTGTAAGTGAATCATTTAAAAATATGCCTGGAGTATGTGTGCACCTTATGCAAAGGATGTGATTTCTGATATGAAAGAATTGTTCAGATCATCAGGTCTCAGGAATCCCTGGCAACACTTAAAACTTTCAGAAGCTATGTTGGAGGTCAAGGGTTTTTCATTGGACAGCTTGTAATAGTACGGTTTGGAATGGGTCAGTCTGTAAGGAAAAGGCCTGGCTATGTTTATCAGGCTTCTTTATCTTTATACGGCTTGTCTTGAGTCTACATACTGAGAAGGACAGAGCCTGTCTTCATTATGTTGGAACTGTGGGGGCATCTCTTTCCTGAATGGGACATGCGCTCCTCCTCCTATAGCCCTTTTCTCCCAGCCCATTCGGTTACCAGCTGCTCCACAAGTTATCCAGATCACTGGTGTCAATTTCCAGCCTAAATATAGGGGGTGGGGTTCACGAACATGTACAGTTTGGAGGGGATAAAAGGTCTCCTAAAATTGTTTTATAGTAATATAATCCATGTATCATATAATGCACATATTTAATGTGTATAACTCAATATTTGTTAGGATATTCATGGAGTTGTGCAGTTGGCAACACATTCAGCTTCAGAACATTTTTGTCCTGAGAATTCCCTATGCCCTTTAGTAGTGGCTCCCCATCTTATGCAACATTTCTGTAACAAATCTCTCTCATCCTTCTCTAAAGGGGTCCAGGAATGTACACCCTTGTAAGTCATCTAATAGTTATTGAAACTGCTGTGGTTATTGAAACTACTATTCCAGGCTTCAGTGGTAGGGACACAACCAAGAAGGCAACCCCAGCACCCCAGAACTCTTTATGTTTTGATCTGGCATCTACAGAGATATTCCACCCACCCCCACACCCACCCCTGTCTCTTATACACATCTAGATGTGTATAAGAGACAGGCATCAGGGGCTGTGTTTAGAGGGGTCTCATAAGCAGCTTATGTAACTATAAGGAAATTTTCAAAAGTCAGTCCCTAAAAATTGGAAACAAAAGCAAGCTATCCGCCCAGAGGCGTGCCATGAGGGGACTGTTTCCAGGGACGACTGAGCACCTGGTGACCGGGACCCCCGAGTGAGCGGAGGCAGCAGAGCCGAGCAGCCGCGCTGGCCGCTGCAGCGGGCGCCCCACGCCGGGGCTCGGGTGCTGTGGGGGGCGTGGGGGCAGCCGCGCTCAGGACGGTCTTGTCCAGAACCAGGATTTTCAGCGCCGAGAAGACCTGAAGACACGTGCGGTCTAGTGGACGTCCAGGTTGGCCGGGCCTGTCAGCGTGAACACAGGGAAAACAGCGAGGGCCACAGTCTCCCCGGGAAAGCCTCCCGGCTTGCAGCGTGCAGAGGGGTGGGCTGGAAGGACCGGAGCGCTGGGAGCGCAGCCGTTTTCTGGGGCGGTGGGGGCCGCGGTGAGCACCCTGCCCCGGAACCAAGATGTCTCACCCGCGAGGCCGGGCCAGCCCACAGTCCAGGAGCCCTCGTGGGCACAGCTCTCTGTCGGCTCACTCTGCCTGTAAGTGATGGACTGGCATCTCTCTGGCTTCAAAGCCTATATTCTTGAAAGGAGAGCATGACAGATAAAAACACACAGTTGAAGGAGACCACTAAAAGTTTCGCTTTAGCCAGCTGTGCAAATCCCTGGATTTGCTGCATCCCAAGCCAGCTGCCTTCTACAACATGACTTCCTGTTGTTTCCAACAAAAATATAAAGTCAACACCCCTAAGACCTTTGGTCATCAGTCACCAATGTAAAGGCTTTTCTGCCCTGGATACAGTCAGCTTAGCCAATGGCATCTTTGTTAGTCGAATTTAGGGGGCAGGCAGTGGGGGGAGAAGGGGAGTCAAAGGGTAATTAAAGTGACTTACATTTCTCTCTTTCCTGCCATAATCCTGAGGATTTGAATTCTCCAACAAATCAAATTCAGTTTGAGTTTTAACCTTCGTACATGAAAAGCCAGGTTTAAAAATAGCTGTTCATGCCCCGATGATTGTAAACAAACATCGGAGGATGGAGTCGACTGAAGGGCAACAGACATTACATATCGCTGCAGGAATGTGGAATTTAACATAAACGGAGGAACTTTGGTACATATGTGCTATGTCTTCGCTTTGTATTGCCAGCAGAGTTCTTTGTGGGGAAGACTCCTCATAAAACGTTAGAGCTGAAAAGGGCTTTAGAAATCATGTAGACTTACTACTTCATTTTAGAGACAGGGGAGCTGAGAGGGAGAAAAGGGCAGTGGTTGCATATCTAGTTAGTAGCAGAGACAGGGGGAAAATCTAGTTCTTCTGTCTCTCTAGTGATATTAAAAACATGGAAACATGCATCGAAACACCTGTGAACTTATTTCCTGATTAACTGGCATGCCACGTGGGATGGTTCAGGACAATGGGTTTGGGATTGAGGGACTTGAACTTAAATCTCAGTTCTGCCATTTACCATATGGTGAATGAAACAAATTGATTAACTTTTCTAAGCTTTAATTTACTTTTCTGGCAAAAATGCATAGCATCTTCTGTATCAAGTCATTGGAATGGTTAGATGGCATAACTAAGTGAATCTTATAGCTCATATCTGATACTTGGGTTATGTCCTTGCCATTCTCTTTCCACTCGTTTCATTCAGGATGTTTTTCATCCCCTTTCATATGTTCTAGAGTTCTTCAGTAGGTCCATCCCTTTCTACCTTCTGAGAGCAGTAATGCCACCTTCTCCCATGTGGAAGGAGTGATCTTAAATCCTAGCTGCAGTTGTTCTCATTCGCTGGGTAACTACTGCATTCCAGCTTCATATAGGACTTATGTCATACAGGACATAAGTCTTTCCAGGACTTATGACTGTTATAATGTCATTGAAAGCTAGTTATTATTTTTTGCCACCTTATGGATGAAGAAAATGATGTTCAAAGAGGATCATTAACAAACTCAAGATCCCACATCTTGAATTCAGGTTCTCTAATCTCATGCTCATTTCTGCACTGATGCTGTCTCTGACTAAGGCTATGATTACAGACCTGTTAATTTAGTTCAATTTATTTAAAAATTATTTCTTTGTTGGAGTTAGTTGCTTTACAGTGTTGCGTTTCTACTGTATAGCAAAATCAATCAGCTGTATGTGTATGAATACATCCCCTCTTTTTTTGAGACCTATTTATTTTGAAAATATTAACCATAATATCCTGGAAAAGGTTTTAATGTTAGAAGAAAATAACAGTTTTAAAATCTGAGTGCAGGATTCATAGCACAGCTGTGTCATCTACAGGCTCTATGGCAATGAAAGTGAAAGTCACTCAGTCGTGTCTGACTCTTTGCGACCCCATGGACTGTAGCCCACTAGGCTCCTCCGTCCATGGAGATTCTCCAGGCAAAGATACTGGAGTGAGTTGCCATTTCCTTCTTCAGGGCATCTTCTTGACTCAGGAATCGAACCTGGGTCTGCCACATTGCAGGCAGATTCTTTATCGTCTGAGGCACTAGGGAAGCTATGGCACTGGGAATGTTAAATACTTTAACTCCTTCTGCTCCCTATTTTTCCCTTGTGGTGTATTGATTGTAATAATTATATCAGCAACAAAGACAGTAAAACTATGCAGTGATGACTTAATGAAAGATGATGTGCACAGCATTCTTAGCACAGTGCTGGAGACAAGTGTCTCTCAAGCGGGCCCTCTGCCCACTTGGCCTATGGAATTTAGATCATTATTTTCACAATGACCACAATGGAAGAGAAACCCTTTGTGTTCTCTCCTGTGGGACTTCCCTGGACTTCTAACCTTGTCTAGAGGTTAAGACTACACTCCCAGTGCAGGGGACGTGGATTCAATTCCTGGTCAGGGAACTAAGATCCCACATGGCAAAAACAAACAAAAAACCCTAAACTGCCTATTCTTTCCTGCAAGACTAGTCTTGATGTGCCCACCACCCACCTCTGTTACAAACACAGTTAAGATGTTGACATTGGAGAAATAAATTTTTTTACAAACTTATTTTATTTACTTATTTATTTTTGGCTGTGCTGAGTCTTCGTTGCTGCTCGGGCTTTCTCTAGTTTCAGAGATGGGGCTACTCTCTCATTGTGGTGTATGGACTTCTCATTGCCCGGGCTTCTTTTATTACAGAGCATGGACTATAAGGCAAGCCATCTTTAGTAGTTGGGGCACATGGGCTCCAGAGCACAGGCTCAGTAGTTGTGGTGCATGGGCTTAATTGCTCTGCAGCATGTGGGATCTTGCTGGACCAGGCATCAAACCCGTGTCTCCTGCATCGGCAAAATTTTTACTCCTGAGCCACCAGGGAAGCCTGAGGAAGAAAATTTTTGATATCAATTCATCTTCTTTCTTGGAGATTTTCTAGGCAGTTTTCTCTTTTAAAATCCAGGTGCCCTGGTTCATGTCCTTTTGACTCCTAGTCAGTTGATTTGACAGAGGAAATAGAGAGATGGAAGGTGGACACTTGGTAATGACCCTTTGTGGGCTTGAGTGGGGGTTGCTGTGAAAGAAATCATTTGCTATGTTATTCCAAAATTCTTCTGTGAAGACTGGTCCTAATTGATAAATTAAGCTCAGAGTTCAAGGCTATCAGTTCAGTTCATCTGCTCAGTCGTGTCTGACACTTTGCAACCGCATGGACTATAGCACACCAGGCTTCCATGTCCATCACCAACTCCCGGAGGTTGCTCAAACTCATGTCCATCGAATCAGTGATGCCATCCAACCATCTCATACTCTGTCGTCCCCTTCTCCTCCTGCCTTCAATCTTTCCCAGCATCAGGGTCTTTCCCAATGAGTCAGTTTTTCACATCAGGGGGCCACAGCACTGGAGTTTCAGCTTCAGCATCAGTCCTTCCAAAGAATATTCAGGGTTGATTTCCTTTATAATTGACTAGTTTGATCTCCTTGCAGTCCAAGGGACTCTCAAGAATCTTCTCCAACACCACAGTTCAAAAACATCAATTCTTTGGTGCTGAGCTTTCTTTATGGTCTTACTCTCACATCCATACATGACTACTGAAAAAACCATAGCTTTGACTAGATGGATCTTTTTGGCAAAGTAATGTCTCTGCTTTTTAATATGCTGTCTAGGTTGGTCATACGTTTTCTTCCAAGGAACAAGCATCTTTTAATTTCATGGCTGCAATTACCATCTGCACTGATTTTGGAGCCCAAGAAAATAAAGTCTGTCACTGTTCCCATTGTTTCCTCATTATTGGCCAAGATGGGACTGGATGCCGTGATCTTAGTGATCTTGGTTTTTTTTAATATTGAGTTTTAAGCCAGCTTTTTCACTCTCCTCTTTCACTTTCATCAAGAGATTCTTTAGTTCCTTTTCGCTATCTGCCACTAAAGGGTGGTGTCATCTGTATATCTGAGGTCATATCTGAGGTCATCTGCATATCAAGGCCATAAATAATAACAAAATGAGGCTATTTCCCCCAGTGAGTCACATGAGTTAAATGACTCGTACGTTCATCATTTTTTTCTGTTTTCCCTGGCTTCTAGCAATATCAGAACTCTGTATTGTATACAGCTATTGTATCCTCCTTAACTAAACTGTAAGATACAAATATCTTGTACTTTCATACTTTATTGGTCTTCCCTGATGGTTCAGATGGTAAAGAATCTGCCCATATATATGGAGACCTGGGTTCGATCCCTGGGTCGGAGAAGATCCCCTGCAGAAGGGAATGGCAACCCACTCTAGTATTCTTACCTGGAGAATTCCATGGACAGAGAAGCCTGGCAGGCTACAGTCCATGGAATCTCCCAGAGTCAGACATGACTGAGCAACTAACATTCATTCACTTCATACTCTAATACATACCTAGCTAAGCTAGCTAGCTAGCTGGTTGGCCAAAAAGTTTGTTTGGATTTTTCCATATGATGTTCAGAAAAAACCCAGCTAGACTTTTTGGTCAACTCAGCAACTATCTATGTGTTGTTTGAAAGTTTTAAGTTTTACTGCTTTTATGTAAGCTGTCTCAAACAGTTCCTTGCTGGAAATCTAGATGTAAGTGTGGAATAGATAGATAAATACTCATTTCATGATTCTGGGGATTGGAATACCTAGTTTCAGGAGAAAAAAAGTTTAAAAATATGAAGATAGAAGAAATGACTATCATGAACAAGCACAAATATAATTAAAGCAAAAAGTAAAATAAAATCACAGACTTTTCTATAGTTGTTCACTAAGAGGAAGGTAACATAATTATTATGACTATTATTAATATAGTAGTTATGCACACATATTCCCCATCCTATTAACCTACTTGATATGAAACTCACTTGTAAAATATTACCCCCTGGATTTTTTGTTATCTAGCATCCTTGAGAGGCAGGATTAGGAAAAGAACACAGGGATCAAGGTAAATCCTTTGACGTCAGAGATGGAGCCTTCCCTAGTCATTCTTCAGTTCAGTTCAGTTCAGTTCAGTTGCTCAGTCGTGTCTGACTCTTTGCGACCCCATGAATCACAGCACGCCAGGCCTCCCTGTCCATCACCAACTCCCAGAGTTCTCTCAGACTCACGTCCATTGAGTCAGTGATGCCATCCAACCATCTCATTCTCTGTCATCCCCTTTTCCTCCTGCCCCCAGTCCCTCCCAGCATCAGAGTCTTTTCCAATGAGTCAACTCTTCGCATGAGGTGGCCAAAGTACTGGAGTTTCAGCTTTAGCATCATTCCTTCCAAAGAAATCCCAGGGCTGATCTCCTTCAGAATGGACTGATTGGATC
>SJYC01017418.1:0-10144 GCA_006408675.1 Madoqua kirkii | reverse complement strand
TTGCAGTCCAAGGGAATCTCAAGAGTCTTCTCCAATACCACAGTTCAAAAGCATCAATTCCTTGGCACTCAGCCTTCTCCACAGTCCAACTCTCATATCCATACATGACTACAGGAAAAACCATAGCCTCAACTAGACAGACCTTAGTGGACAAAGCAATGTCTCTTCTTTTGAATATGCTGTCTAGGTTGGTCATAACTTTTCTTCCAAGGAGTAAGCGTCTTTTAATTTCATGGCTGCAGTCACCATCAGCAGTGATTTTGGAGACCCAAAAAATTAAGTCTGATGCTGTCGGCACTGTTTCAACATCTATTTCCATGAAGTGATAGGACCAGATGCCATGATCTTCGTTTTCTGAGTGTTGAGCTTTAGGCCAACTTTTTCACTCCTCACTTTCACTTTCATCAAGAGACTCTTTAGGTCTTCTTCACTTTCTGCCATAAAGGTGGTGTCATCTGCATATCTGAGGTTATTGATACTTCTCCAGTATCTTGATCTTGATTCCAGCTTGTGTTTCTTCCAGTCCACCGTTTCTCATGATGTACTCTGCATATAAGTTAAATAAGCAGGGTGACAGTATACAGCCTTGACGAACTACTTTTCCAATTTGGAAGCAATCTCTTTTTCCATGTCCAGTTCTAACAGTTGCTTCCTGACCTGCATACAGATTTCTCAAGAGGCAAGTCAAGTGGACTGGTATTCCCATCTCTTTCAGAACTGTCCACAGTTTATTGTGATCCACACAGTCAAAGGCTTTGGCATAGTCAATAAAGCAGAAATAGATTTTTTTTCTGGAACTCTCTTGCTTTTTCCATGATCGAGAGGATGTTGGCAATTTGATATCTGGTTCCTCTGCCTTTTGTAAAACCAGCTCGTACATCAGGAAGTTCACGGTTCATGTATTGCTGAAGCCCAGCTTGGAGAATTTTGAGCATTACTTTGCTACCATGTGAGATGAGTGCAATTGTGTGGTAGTTTGAGCATTCTTGGCATTGACTTTGTTTAGATTGGAAAGAAAATTGACCTTTCCAGTCCAGTGGCCACTGCTGAGTTTTCCAAACTTGCTGGCATATTGAGTGCAGCAGTTTCACAGCATCATCTTTCAGGATTTGAAAGAGCTCAACTGGAATTCCATCACCTCCACTACCTTTGTTCATAGTTATGCTTTCTAAGGCCCACTTAACTTCACATTCCAGGATGTCTGGCTCTAGATGAGTGATCACACCATTGATTATCTGGGTCATGAAGATCTTTTTTTTTTTTTTTTTACATTTTTTCTGTGTATTCTTGTCACCTCTTGTTAATATCTTCTGCTTATTTTAGGTCCATACCATTTCTGTCCTTTATCGAGCCCATCTTTGCATGAAATGTTCCCTTGGTATCTCTAATTTTCTTGAAGATATCTCTAGTCTTTCGCATTTTGTTCTTGTCCTCTATTTCTTTGCAGTGATCACTGAGGAAGGCTTTCTTATCACTTCTTGCTATTCTTTGTAACTCTGCATTCAGATGCTTATATCTTTCCTTTTTTCCTTTGCTTTTCACCTCTCTTCTTTTCACAGCTATTCATAAGGGTTCCCCAGACAGCCATTTTGCTTTTTTGCATTTCTTTTCCACGGGGATGGTGTTTATCCCTGTCTCCTGTACAATGTCACAAACCTCATTCCATAGTTCACCAGGCACTCTATCTATCAGATCTAAGCTCTTAGATCTATTTTCACTTCCACTGCATAATCATAAGAATTTGATTTAGATCATACCTGAATGGTCTAGTGGTTTTCCCCTCTTTCTTCAATTCAAGTTTGAATTTGGTAATAAGGAGTTCATGATCTGAGCCACAGTCAGCTCCTGGTCTTGTTTTTGTTCACTATGTAGAGCTTCTCCATCTTTGGCTGCAAAGAGTATAATCAATCTGATTTCAGTATTGACCATCTGGTGATGTCCACGTGTAGAGTCTTCTCTTGTGTTGTTGGAAGAGGGTGTTGGCTATGACCAGTGCATTTTCTTGGCAAAACTCTATTAGTCTTTGTCCTGCTTCATTCTGCATTCCAAGACCAAATTTGCCTGTTACTCCAGGTGTTTCTTAACTTGCCGCTTTTGCATTCTGGCCCCCTATAATGAAAAGGACATCTACTGGGGATGTTAGTTCTAAAAGTTCTTGTAGGTCTTCCCAGAACCATTCAACTTCAGCTTCTTCAGCATTACTGGTTGGAGCATAGACTTGGATTACTGTTATATTGAATGGTTTGTCTTGGAAATGAACAGAGATTATTCTGTCATTTTTGAGCGTACATCCAAGTACTGCCTTCCAGCCTCTTTTGTTGACCATGATGGCTACTCCATTTCTTCTGAGGGATTCCTGCCTGAAATAATAGATGTAATGTCTATCTGAGTTAAATTCACCCTTTCCAGTCCATTCTAGTTCTCTGCTTCCTAGAATGTCAACATTCACTCTTGCCGTCTCTTGCTTGACCACTTCCAATTTGCCTTGATTCATGGACCTGACATTCCTGGTTCCTATGCAATATTGCTCTTTACAGCATTGGACCTTGCTTCTATCACCAGTCACATCCACAGCTGGGTATTGGTTTTGCTTTGGCTCCATCCCTTCATTCTTGCTGGAGTTATTTCTCCACTGATCTCCAGTAGCATATTGGGCACCTACTGACCTGGGGAGTTCCTCTTTCAGTATCCTATTGTTTTGCCTTTTCATACTGTTCATGGGGTTCTCAAGGCAAGAACACTGAAGTGGTTTGCCATTCTCTTCTGCAGTGGACCACATTTTGTCAGACTTTTCCACCATGACCCACCTGTCTTGGGTTGTCCCGCGGGCATGGTTTAGTTTCATTGAGATAGACAAGGCTCTGGTTCTAGTGTGATTAGTTTGTGAGCATGGTTTCAGTGGGTCTGCCCTCTGATGCTCTCTTGAAACACCTACCCTCTTACTTGGGTTTCTTGTATCTCTTCATGGCTACGAGTATCCTCTCAGTGCTGCCCTTCCTGACCTCCAACGTGGGACAGCTCCTCTAGGCCCTCCTGCACCCACACAGCCACCACTCCGTGGATGTCGGGTTGCTCCTCCTGGCCACCACTCCGACTTCCCACTTGCATAGCTCCTCTTGGCCATTCCTGTGCCATCACAGCCTGGCACTCTCGGCCACTGCCCCTGACCTCGGACATGGGGTAACTCCTCTTGGCCGCTGCCATTCAGGCATAGGGTCCTCCCGGCTTCTGCCCCTGATCTCGGACATGGGGTAGCTTCTCTCGGCTGTACTTAGTGCGCCAGTCACAGCTTTCTGTGCTTAGTGTGCTGGTCATAGCCGCCCGCACTTCTTCATCTAGACTAACATTTTTTCCTGGTAACTTATGTTGCCTTGCAAGGGAACTTTACAATTTTTTAGTGAACACGTTGAAAATGTTAGCATGTGCCTTTTTCCTACCACAGAACTCTGAGATGCTTGTTCCTGCCTCTTGTGCTGTGCTTAGTTGCTCAGTCACATCTGACTCTTTGCGACTCCATGGACTGTAGCTCGCCAGGCTCCTCTGTCTATGGGAATTCTCCAGGCAAGAATACTGGAGTGGGTTGCCATGGTCTCCTTCAAGGTATCTTCCCAACCCAAGGATCTAACCCAGGTCTCCCACATTTCAGGCGAATTCTTTATGGTCTGAACCACCAGGGAAGCCCCAGGAAACCTCTCTCTTATAACATTTAATTTAAATCCAGGTTCTATATAGCATGGAAACCTTTGGGCTCTTAGTCAACTGTCAACTCCCTATAGGAGAAACAAGGATCTTTCATTCTTTGATCCTCCCTTAACATACATAGCTGCACAGTGGGTATTTGTAATCATGTTCTCAACCAGAAAATATACTTCCTTGAGTCAAAACAGCTTTTGTGTTTTTGGAATTTCCTGCTGCAAAAGAACTCTACCTCAGGTTCTAACCTTCAGGGGAATTATGTAAGACACATATTATTAGTAGAGCTTTTCCTTGAATCTGGAGATACTTAGTCGTGAGTACTTTGTCCTCTGCTTTCTCACCACATGCATGCTTCTCATAGACAGTCTTACATTAATGTATGATTTGGAGGAAAGTAAGGACACCTTGTCATCTGTTTGATTTTACTACACTCATGGCCCCACCTGCTTCCTAAAAAACAATGTTTGTCTGGATTATATTTATTTCTTTCAGTTAAGTATTAACTATAATTTTCTTTTAGAAAATGTCATGCTTCTCCTGGAGACAATTAGCCTCATCAGGCCTGAGAAGCCCAACTCTGTTACTTTGTACCTATAACAGGAACAGTGGAAAGAAATGGGTAACACTGACTATGGTACTGTTTAATTTGTTTAAAATACTTCCAGTTTCTGATTTACCATCTCAAAAATTGATTTGTAGCTATTATATAAAGCAAAATATTTTATTTTTATGATAGCATCTGAATTATAAATAATTTTATTAGCATAAAAAGGCTAGAACCATCTACAAAGCAGCTATGTGAGATAAAAAGTTCCATACTTCATGGCTGTTATCATATATTTTTTGGATGGTGCCCATCAATAAAGGCAACTAAAGAACAGTATCCAGAATGGGTGGGTTTTAAAACACTAGATAATTAATATTATATTGGAAATTATTCTAGCAGTCCTAGGGGAGATTGCAAAGAGATATATGGGGAGGGCAGAAACAATTCAAGAAAAACTCAAAGTAGTAACTCTTCCTCACTGAATCTAGCCACATGTTAAAAACTCAGCTCAATATGTTTTTACTATGCATTATTAACTCATTAAAGCTATACCCATGGAATATAGAATGGGAAACTGGCTGTAGGGTCCTGCCATTAGCACTATCCAAATAGCTCTGTCTACTGTACTGAGTAGCCTACCTATAGAGTGAAATAGATGGCCATCTCCATGCAATGATGTGAAGAGCAATAAGAGGCATCCCATCTCCAAAGTGTTACCTTTTCCTTAGCTTGTTGCTTCTTTCAATAAAGGATTAAACACTCTTGTTAGAATATAAGTATTACCTGAAATGGGGAACATATTACACAATCATCAGTCTCAACTATTACAACTAGTTTTTCCTTGAGCAAGATTCGAGAAAATGGAACAGAGAACAGGCAAATGTTGATGGGTGGAGGGGAATGAACTGAGTGGTGGTAAGTAGGAAGAGAAAATTGGAAATGAATAATTTTTTTTCACAAGCATTTCTACCAATGGGAAAGAACTGATGTAGAGGGCATGGAAAATTTAGAGATCTCCCCAAAACAGGAATGGTAATATAAGACTTTAGTTTTGACTTCCTTCACCACATCTGTCCTCAGTTTACTTACTTGGGCATACTAATTTGAGGGATACATGCACATCAGGCTAGAAGCAGGACTTCCTGATGCTCCGGCTATGATGCTGACTGTAACAAAGAATTACAGAGATAGCTGCTTTTTCCTTCTTCTTTAATAACCCATTAACAATGGAAACCTTAATGTTTCTTCTGCTGAGCAGCCACAGGCTCTGCTTCAATCACCATTATCTTTGTTAGCTTTTTTGATTGTTATTCATGATCAGCTTAGTTACTTGCAATCAAACTTAAATGGATTTAACCTTGGCTTTATGCATAACTGATGTTAGTTCTACTAAAATCTGAATCTTAAAATTTACCAGCACACTGCTTAGAATTCCAAAGGGGTCTCTAGGCCTCCTTATGACCCTGCATGCTTAGTGAGCAGTGAGGTGAGAGGATCTCTAAATTTTCATTGCCTTCTTCTTGCAATTGTCGATGCTATGTGCTTAAATCTTACCTACATCCATGGAAAATAAAAGAGTGAGGATAATAGGAAAGTTTTTACAGTGATGAACAAACTGTCAGATGAGTCTTCAGAGCAGAAACAGACAATTTCATGTATAAAGAGTAGAAAGTACTAATTCCCAGCCTCTGAACTAATTCCCTCACTCTTCCTCTCTGGTGCCCTGGCCGGGCTTCTTGCTTTCTGAAAGTATTATTGCTTGAGTAAATGCATTTGTAGAATTCATGTCATCTCTTCAAAAAAGAAAAGCACATGAGTCTGAGGGCAGGATGTGTAAGATGGTTATGAAAGCTTTACCTGAAGAAATAAAAATGACAGAATAACTTGTCTTTCTGTTAATTGTTTTGTTTCAAACTAAGAAATGATTCATTAACCAGTTATAGCCAAAAGGAATGAACACATGAGTGAGCTTTCATGAGAATGGAACTTCAGCCCGATCAAAGTTGCCTAATAGTTGGCTGTCACAGAGCACCGTGAAAGTGTGCCTCTCTGCCCAATGTTCAGTATAAAACTTTGTAAGGAAAGTAGGAGAGGTATAGGAAAAAGAGGATAGAATTGTAGTGTGACTAAATTCTAGGAGTGATAGGAATTTGGGAAGCCTGTGTGAATATTCCTATATCTGCATAGTAATGTGTCTGGCTGATATCACAGTGCTTGCTTAGAAGTTTCACAGTGTTAAAGTAGATACAGTACTGAATGTGAAAATAGGAGCTCTAATTCTTAGTTCTACTGCTGTTACTGTGTGAAGCCTGAGAAGAAACAGACTCTTCATTTTCCCCGGCACCAAAGTGAGGTAGCTGGGTAAGAAAGCAACTAAAGTCGTTTCCAAATCTAGTGCTTTGTGGGTATGAGCCTGCAGTTTTCAATTCAGTTCAGTTCAGTCACTCAGTCGTGTCCAACTGTTTGCAGTTTTCATGAGTAATCAAATAATATCCCATTCAGGTGGACCAAAGCAAAATGCACAAATGTGTTGTGTTGGGTCCATTGAATTTTCTTTGCATTTTCTTTCTACCTCTGAAACTTATTCATGCAATTCTATTACACATATATATATTTCACAATACCCCCAAATTTTGCCTGTTGAAATCATGCTCTTCTTTGAAGCCTAACCCAAAGATTATTTTTACAATTGCATTTCCCCTAATACTCTAAAACAAGAAATAAACTCTTCTTCTCAGTGCCTAGACACATAATCTGCCTTTCTCTTACAACAGTAGTCACAGCTCTTCATCTTGACTGAGTATAATTTTTTTTCCTCACACTGAGACCTGGGACTAGGTCTTACTCATTTCAGTGTCTTCCACATTTCCCTGTATCTATTACATGGGAATTGTTCAATCCATGATATAGTAAACCTTTCCAAGACAATATTAAGATGCATTTTGTCTCTCTGAAATGTGATTGCAAATTAATAATTTAAAAAAATTATAAGTATCTGAACTTAAATTTTATCTTAACTTTGAATTGTACAACAACTTCATACTTAAAAAATTAGTTGTAGAAGTTGTACAAATTCCCAAATACCCTTCATCAAATTCATCATACATAACCATAATACAACTACGAAAATCAGGAAATTAGCAATGATCTAATGGTAGTATCTAATCTATAGATTTTATTTAAATTTCACCAATGGTCCCATGAATGTGCTTTTTGTGATCCAGCATTTAATCAAAGATCACATGTTACATTTACAGTTTTCATGTCTCCTAAATCTATTTTAAGCCGGAACAATGTTTTAGTCTGTCTTTCAGATCCTTGAAACCATGAAACAAATATTGGCAATTATTATTATGATTATTATTATCATTCACTATTCATAGTACAATATATTCTGTTGGGTTCTGGTTAGGAAAGCAGAATGAATATGAAACTGTCTAGGCTGTACAAATATTGACACAATTGTAAAGGAAGCAGCAACATACACAATTAAGCATCAAATAAGACCAACAATTATACCAGTTTTATCAGAAAGACAAGGACTATTCTCTGGGAGGACAAGGATTATTCTCTAAGAGGGCAAGGGGAAAGATATATTTCAGCTTGTTAGTTGGAGAGGGTGTCTTGAAACACTCAGAAGAAAAGTGTTTTAATTAATAAAAGGGTGGAACTGGAAAAGGATGTTCAAAATGGGCTCCTGCAAGCTGTTATGAGCCATCTCCACTATGCTCCTGCATTCATGTCAAACTGTATGAAAATTAGAATATTGTACTAAGAAAACTTTTTTAGGGGATGAGAAGACATTGAAAGATTCTGAATCAGAGAATGGTATAATCAGATTTATACTTTGAGACGATGATTGACAGTAGGTGTTTTCAAGATCTGGAAAAAAAAAAAATCTAGCCTGGGAACCCAAACAAAGTCAGGGGCTATTTTAAAGTATAGTTGAAAGACAATGAAGGCCTGATACAAAGTAGACATAAGGAAAAAACATGCATGCCAGAAAATGTAGATGACTGCTTTGACAGTGAGGATGATGAGAACAGAGGAATTAAAAATAATTCTCAGGTTTCTAGGATAGGTGTCTGAATGAATGGCAGTGTTGTTAGCCATTATAAGGAACCAAGGGAGATAACTGTTGCTTGTGTTTTACTTGCTGTGCTTAGTTGTTCAGTCTTCTCCAGCTCTTCACGACCCCATGAACTGAAGCCCACCAGGCTCTGTCCATAAGGATTCTCCAGGCCTCCTTCAGGGGATCTTCCCAATCCAGGGATCAAACCCAGGTTTCCAGCATTGCAGGTGGATTATTTACAGTCTGAGCCACCAGGGAAGCCCAAGAATACTGGAGTGGTTAGCCTATCCCTTCTCAAGGGCATCTTCCTGACCCAGGAATCAAAACTGGGATCTCCTATATTGCAGGCAGAGTCTTTACCATCTGAGCTACCAGGGCTTAGGGAGGGTTAAAGTGGGGGTAGGGAAGAAAAGATAATTTTCATGCTCTGATTTTGGAACCTATTAAATACCATTAAAATGTCTCTAAGTTCACATTTAAATCATTTAGATTATGAGCCTTGTGCAAAATGCTATTAATCACCATATTTGATAACTATATAATATTAAGTATAGATATACTATACTTTGCTTACCCATTTTCCTATTGTTAGACAACTTGAATAAATGTATTTTTTCCTATTATAAGGAAAATATGAGGAATGAATAATTTTACTTTGGACCATATATTCAACCACTATTCTGTTCATCATTGTAGATGTTGAATACTGAAGCAAGTTTTTTGCATCTAAAAATTGTCTAGAGGCACTGCTCACAGAACTAGGAGGTAAATAATGTTGGCATTGCTTCAAGATTACATTGGAACATTAGCATATATTACTGTGCTAAATTTAACCCTGTATAAAGGCTACTAAATGTATTCATTTCAGTGAAGATCTTGGTTAAATACTGATAAGTTGGACAGAAGAAAAAATGGAGCTTGGGCTAAGGTAATGACCTTGGTAGGGAAGGACTTTATAAAAGGGAAAATGGTGAAATAGAGAGCTATTTGCATGAAACAGTTCTCCCTGTAACTTCAAAGGGCAGAAAACAACCCATAGTTGCATTCAAAGCAGCCAAGTGAAGAAAACAACTCATTAAATTAAAAAAAAAAAAGAAGCAACTCTCTTTCCTGTGAATTCTAGAAGACCTCAGAGCTACAAATTAGAGAGACATTTCAGGTAAGTAACATTATTCACTCTAAGCAAAATGTGGTTTAAAAAAAAATCTGTATCCATTCGGAACTCAGTCCATAGGGTTCTAATTAATGGGAACTAGAACATGTTTGTGATACCTTAGACCCAGAATGGGTCTAGTTTTGTAGGGCTTGAAATGTATATAACACAGTATTCCTTATGTGAGAAAAAAAAAAGCATGCATTTACTTGCAAATATTATACAAGCATGTCAGCGTGTGAACATATTGCTAACATACCTCTGAGTCTTGGAAAGTATTTATGCAAGTGAAGGCCTTTGAAGCTTCACAGTAAATCTGCATGTGGGTGGATCCATAGAATGGACTACAGGAAAAACCTGATGAGTCTCCGATAACTTTCCTTGCCTGCTACAAGTCTATAGGCTTGATTGTCATAGTTATAACCAGATTTAGAGATGCCACAAATAAAATATATTGCTTCTGTTGAAACTGTAGGGTTACTGGATGGCTTTTGTAAAAGTAGACTACTCTCTGTAAGTCACTGACTCAAAGAAATGGTTTGGTAGATTTCCTGTAGCAAAGGACTAGTTGAGGGGTAAAAGGTAGATAAGTCAATGATATGGGAAGAATATATCAGGTTGCCCAAAACAGTTCATTTGAGTTTTTCCATAACATTTTATGGAAAAAAGCAAAATA
>SJYC01017416.1:0-15259 GCA_006408675.1 Madoqua kirkii | reverse complement strand
AGACTAGTTAAGGTTTGTAGGTTGGAGAAATAATGGACAATGAATCAAACCTCCATTTCCGTGAGATCTGGGCTCTAGAGCTCTTCCTCACTGGGAAAGTAGAACTACGTTTCCTCTCCTCTGGAGTCCAGATTCAAGTTCCCGTGCCCTCCTCCCCTCTAGTGCGCCAGCCTGCAATCCGCCATCGCCGACGCCGAGCAGCGTGGGGAGCTGGCCCTCAAGGACGCCAGGGGCAAGCTGGCTGACCTGGAGGACGCCCTGCAGAAGGCCAAGCAGGACATGGCCCGGCTGCTGAAGGAGTACCAGGAGCTCATGAATGTCAAGCTGGCCCTGGACGTGGAGATCGCCACCTACAGGAAGCTGCTGGAAGGCGAGGAGTGCAGGTAAGTCACCCAGCCTCTGCAACCACCTGGCTGGACTCCAAGAAGCCCTGCGGATGAGCCCAGGTGGGAGGCGCTCTGGTGGTGGTCCTAGTGCTGCTCCCAGAAGAGCACTGGGAAGGCGGCTCCCGGGCCTCTCCTCACGCGGGGCTTCCCACGCGGGGCCAGCTGTGGCTCCGGGTCGCATCACGGCTGTGTCTGCTCTCTCCTAGGCTGAGCGGGGAAGGCGCTGGACAAGTCAGCATCTGTAAGTACCTTCAGCGGCCCCCACCCCTTGCCCTTGTGTCCCTCTGACTGGACTCTGTGTGGCAGAGTGAGCTCACCATTGGTCCTGACCTTGTCCCTTTGCCTCCACAGCCGTGGTGCAGTCCACTGTGTCCGGTGGCTATGGGGGTGCCAGCGGTGTCGGCAGTGGCTTAGGCGTCGGTGGAGGAAGTGGCTACTCCTACAGCCTTGGAGGTGGCTTCAGTTCTGGCAGTGGCAGAGCCGTAGGGGGTGGCTTCAGCTCCTCTGGAGGCAGCAGTTCCACCATCAAATACACCACCACCTCCTCCTCCTCCAGCAGGAAGAGCTACAAGCACTGAAGCCCTGTCACGGGCTCAAGCTCCCACAGTGTCTCAGGCTCCCTCTGTTGCTTTGCTCTCTCCTCCTTTGCTTTATTTTTCCTGCTTCCTTTTCTTACTTCTTGAATTAAAACTGGAGTTGCTGACTGTCCTCATCTCCGCTCTCCCAAAACCTGTTGCAACTGAGCTTCCATTGTTCACCATTGGAAAGTTGCTACTTAGGTTCTAGTCCGGACAGGGTAATCCCACTTACTTTCTAACGGCCCAGGAGATCTCATCTCAGAGATGTTGTGTTCCTCTCTTGCAGTGATTGTGAAAGCACAAATGACTAGTTCTATGATGTACAGGATTTGTATCCCTGTGTTGCCTCCTCTGCTCTTTGCTCACTTGTATTGCTAAATAAAGCAGATTTATCATATAATGTGTGGTTTCACATAGCCTTTCTTTGTTACCAATGGTTCTTGAGGTTTTCATGTGACAAATGAAGCATACTTCTCAGGCATGAAGCACACTTCCTACCCCCATGTGCCTCACTCACTTCCTGTAGAGAACTTCAACAAACAGCAGCTTGGGATACTGATAATCAGCTTTCTCTCATGGATACAATTTAATCCAAATGTTTGGCAAATGTAATGGGAGGACTCTGGTCCAGCATCTTGTATGCTATGCTTTTTATTGTTGGGGCCAAGTGTAATCAATTAGTTTCTCCTCCTAAGACCACTCAACCCACACTCAAGGGGTCAAGCCTTAATGTTCATTACAGGAATCGTGTTTCTGGTCCATCAGAGCAGAACAACATTTAGCAATTAAATAGGATATTTTTGATTTTTACATAGAGTTACTTTCTGACCCACAAACTTGCCTGAGAAAGTATATCAAGGATAATTAAAGTGTATATACTTTTGAACCAAAATTCTATTTCTGTATATGTATCCTGAAGAAATAGTACAAACACAGGAAGAAGTATATGCATGGATGAGAATTCCAACCATCTTTCCAGCATGGGAAAACCAAAAGTGGGAGAGTTGGTAACATTCAGCAGAAAACTCAGATGCTGTTTTCTCAAAGTGTGAAGGCAAAACGAGAATGTGGTTTCCACCTTTCACACCCTAACCCTCTCTGGGAGATGGATGGACCTGAGTCTTTCATCTCTCCGGTGTGCTCTGGCTGCTGTGACTTCTCTGAATGGGGATAATTTAAACTCAGGATATCGTGCAAGGCTCCTCATTCACTGGTGCTGTCTTTGGCCATACCAGTCCCTATTTCCTCATGAGTGACCATTATCTCCTTTACCCCTAGGCTCTTACATCACGAGAGGAAGTTTCTTGGTTTCAATAGCATGGAGCGGGTGCCTCTGGATCCTCTTATTAGTATACTGCTGTGTTCACCTATAACCATTCCCCCAGCGCGGTGGGCAGCCTCTCACATTGGTACCTTCTCACTCTCCCCAGAACTTCCCCAACAGCAGGTATGTGATGACTGGGTTCCAAAATCCGTGCCCACTTAGTGTCTGTATTATTATGTACCTATGAGAAGTAATGGAAAGAAAATACTGACTGGGAAAAATACATAGAATACAACAATGAATAATAAGCAGATTGCAAAATAATATGTAGACATGGATTTATCTAATGAAAATCTTAAGGTGCAGGTGTTGATAGCAAAATAGCAGACTGGAAAGCTCCAAACTCTCCTTTTGCTAAAGAAACATTGAGAAAACAACCAGAAGCTGTCTGAACATTGTAGGAGCTCTGGAAAACACTCAAAATTTGCAATAGTCAAGCAAATGCCCTCTCAAGAAAATCCATCTTCCATATTACAGCAAAATGTCATGACAATGTTCGTAGCACTTTCCTTCCCCTTATGCGGTGCAGTTGTGGTCTTGAGCACACAGCAACCTTGTTCGTAAACTTTTTTTCCAATCCCCCTGCCACACTCCAGTTGCCCCTCAAACCCATTTGATCCTTTTGGTCACCCTTCACCCCCCAGCACATGCATCTTGAATCAAAGATGCAGATACAGACTATTTGCAAATTATCATGCAAGCCTCTTCAAACACAGCTGGGGGGCATTCCTGAAGAAATGTTGCAAGGCTCTCATCTTCATTTCCCATAAATTCAGATATAGGCAACAGAAGTAGCAGGAACACTCAGTAAAAACTACAGGGCAAACTACAAACAAATCGACACCTGGGGCAAAAGACTACAAGAGAAGACACACAATAGACCCTCTGGCCATCCAAGGTCCAGACTAAGCTGCAGTGAGACTCTTTGGGCAATGAGGACATTCAAAGGAAGCTGTGTATAGGAGAACATTTAGAAAACTTTGCCTAGGTCCAGACAAAACACATGTTCAGAAATGTCTTGAGAAGTCTTAAGCATTCACCTGGGACTGCTCTCTAGGTTCAGAGCAAGCCCTGTTATGTGGTGAAGGAGTGTCCCATCACAGGGAGAGATGGTTGCTCTCAGTCTGCTGTTTTGGGTTTTTTATTGTTGTTTTTCAGTTCCTAGTATACAAAAATATCTTCATCAAAAACAGCAGCTAAACACAAGCTATAGGAGCAGCATGCCAGGCGTGGTTGACTCATTTAACACTACTAGTCAATGTGAAGCATAGGTCCTCAGGCACAAATCCAAGAATCTCTTGTTTGCAAAAGTCATGGGGTGCATGCATGACCTGAGGCAGGACCCTGTTAGTCATGAACTTTCTAGAAACTGGGAAGTAGAATTGGATAACAAACCAGAGACATTTGATTGCCTATTGGCAGCATTTTGTTAAACAAGAGGGGAAAAAGCAGAGACTGTGAATTGTAAGTTATTCTGCAGTGATTCATTGGGCAAGGTTTTTTCTTAATTTTTAATTTAAATTTATTTATCTTCAGTTCAGCTCAGTTCAGTCAGTCATGTCCGACTCTTTGCGACCCCATGAATTGCAGCATGCCAGGCCTCCTTGTCCATCACCAACTCCTGGAGTTCACTCAGACTCACATCCATTGAGTCAGTGATGCCATCCAGCCATCTCATCCTCTGTCGTCCTCTTCTCCTCCTGCCCCCAATCCCTCCCAGCATCAGAGTCTTTGCCAATGAGTCAACTCTTTGCATGAGGTGGCCAAAGTACTTGAGTTTTAGCTTTAGCATCATTCCTTCCAAAGAAATCCCAGGGCTGATCTCCTTCAGAATGGACTGATTGGATCTCCTTGCAGTCCAAGGAACTCTCAAGAGTCTTCTCCAACACCACAGTTCAAAAGCATCAATTCTTTGGCGCTCAGCCTTCTTCACAGTCCAACTCTCACATCCATACATGACCACAGGAAAATCCATAGCCTTGATTAGATGGACCTTAGTCAGCAAAATAATGTCTCTGTTTTTTAATATGCTATCTAGGTTGGTCATAACTTTTCTTCCAAGGAGTAAGCGTCTTTTAATTTCATGGCTGCAGTCACCATCTGCAGTGATTTTGGAGCCCAGAAAAATAAAGTCTGACATTGTTTCCACTGTTTCTCCATTTATTTCCCATGAGTGATGGGACCGGATGCCATGATCTTCGTTTTCTGAATGTTGAGCTTTAAGCCAACTTTTTCACTCTCCTCTTTCACTTTCATCAAGAGGCTTTTTAGTTCCTCTTCACTTTCTGCCATAAGGGTGGTGTCATCTTCATATCTGAGGTGATTGATATTCTTCCCGGCAATCTTGATTCCAGCTTGTGCTTCTTCCAGCCCAGCGTTTCTCATGATGTACTCTGCATTGAAGTTAAATAAGCAGGGTGACAATATACAGCCTTGATGTACGCCTTTACTGATTTGGAACCAGTCTGTTCCATGTCCAGTTCTAACTGTTGCTTCCTGACCTGCATACAGGTTTCTCAAGAGGCAGGTCAGGTGGTCTGGTATTCCCATCTCTCTAGTCATTCTTAGGACTTTTAAATCTAGGGTCATGGTTGACATATGGTAGATGCTCAAAAAATATTTGTTGAATGGATGAATAATGATGGCTTAACTTGTGTGGTCACTATGTAGCAGATGTTGTTCTCATGGATTTACACAGATTGTTATATTTGACCTTTACAGTAATCATATGAGTAAAGAATTTATAAACTTAGTCCCATCTTTTATAGATGAAGAAACTGAAACACAAGGAGATTAAAGGACTTGATGGTAGTGGCAGTATGTGGAGGAGTTTATACTCTCAGCCCAGTGTCGAATGAAGGAATAAATGAATAAATGAATGAATAAGCAAAGGATTTATTTCCCATGTGGCGCCAGATATAAATTGATTGAGAATATAAAGGAGTCTTCATCAATTGAACCCATTCTAGTTACAAAGAATTACTTCATATATATGGTTAGCAAGAGAGCCAATGATGGGAATTCCTATCTGTAGAGGTGTTTCTAGGGGTATCAGAAATAAAGACTGATTGTTGAAAAAAAACAAACAAACCCGGTGTACCAAATTTCACTCAATGTCTTCTTTATCAGCCTGGAATTTTATAAATATGTTACACATGCAACAAATTTTACATATAGGTTTCTTCAGTGCAGTATTTATAGATATTCTCTTTAAGTCCATTCTTTTATTTGGTTGTCACTATCCCTGTGAAACTAGGGAATTTTGGAGAAAGCCAAAATTCATCTCAAAAGTTATGAATCTTGTATAATTCATTTATTCAGGGACCCATAAAGAGCATTAAAATTTAAGAGACTGATATAAAAATGAGTGTAATTGCACCTGATTTGAGATTCCTTTCCATTCTGCGACTCCATTTTAATTTTACTACCACTTAGCTTTGCCATGTTTACCGCTCACTGCAGCAGGTGAATTTACCATAGAACCTCCTCTTTATGAACGCCACCCAGCCTCAATGGCTTCCTCCGTGCTATACGGGGAGCAGAGTGTTATTTAGGGAAGAGAGGACACAGATTCTCACGGTCCTGATGGCGGTTTGGGGGCATTGTTTGCAACTGGAAGAAAATGGAATTCCTAGTAAGCCTGCAAATATTCCCATCTCATCGCCTTGCCTTTACTGCCTGTGACATCAGGAACCCAACAGAACATACTGTGTAAGATTGTTTCCTCCTCTCTCAGATTCCCAAGCCATCTGGCAAACCTTGTGTCTATTGCTTTTACAAATGGCAGGCTGGCTCATGAGTAAATTGCTATGGGGGAAGGAAACTGACAGTGCTGAATACTTGAATACTCCTGGATCATTCGCCCTGTTAAATAGGAGAGTATATGTGAACCTGGAGCAGGGAGTGGAATCCACGGTGGCATGGATGGTGAGGTGTCTTTGAATCTTCATAATGTCAAGCACAAGGATGAGCAGTTCCTCACTGAACTGTGTAGACCTTCTCTGTAACAGTACCTGTTCAGAGTTTTTTGACAGTTTTGATTTGCAGCAAGACAATGGACTTAAAAACCTCAGCTCGACTGACCTTTAATTCATAGGGACTGCAGGTGCTATTTCTCCCCAGCCGTGTCTTTTTGACACTAGAAAAAGTCACACATGAAATCAGAGGTTTCCCTAATATCAAGACATGAAACTGATTTAGTTCTTTACAAGGTATTTCCTTAAAGTGCATCTGGATTCCATCAGATACCTAACCTGCTTGCAAGGAGGGGAGGTCTTTTGCCATTTTCCAGGGAAAGGCCCTGTATGTGGTGCAAATAGGATGCTTCTAAAAGGTGAACCTGGTGGAGCATCTCCCATCTACCTATCTCAGGCAAGCTTCAGGTCTTCTCCTGGTGACAGATGAAGTCAGTCACAACCCCCTATGTGTAGAAGGAAAATTCCCCTGGCCTACTCCATTATCAGCTAGTGGAGGTGCTGAACAGAGAGCTTCATAGAGGAGTTGCCATGGTCAGTTACACAGGACACCCGTTCTGGAGTCAGGAAAACTAGATTGGAATTTAGGGTTTCTCAGATTATTAGTGTGTTGGTCTTTGAGCAATTCTACCAGCCTGTCTCAACCCTGCTTCATTCTGACCTAAGTGACAAATGATATTACCTGTGGGCCTAGAAAGATGAAAAGATGACTCACTGCTCTGCAGAGCTCTATTTTATGGGGTGTTCAGGTTCCCATCTTTTAGCTCTTGTGACATTTGGGTGCTGACTATTCATAACTATATCCCTTTGCACTCTGCAGATGGCAACTGCCTTGTCTGGAAATTTCTGGGATGAAGAAACTTGTCAATAGCTTTAAGCTAATGACTGCCTGATCTGGGAGTTCCTTAAAGCAAGAGGCATTTTGCAAGAGAACTCTGATGTTGTTTATACTTCAAAGCACCCTGTGGTACCTACTTTTGTTCTCTATGTCTGTGTCTCTACTTCTGTTTTGCAAATAAGATCATCTACATGGATACCAAGGGGGAGAAGCTAGTGGGTGGGAGGAATCAGAGACTGAGATTGACATACACCATTGATACTGTGTATAAAATAGACAATTAATGAGACCATACAGTATAATTCAGGGAACTTCACCTGACTTTCCCCTGCCTATCCTGAGAGCACTCTTAATAAATTATTACCTTAGTCATACTTATCCCAGACTCTCTTCTAGGGAACCTGACTGAGATGGCTTGTCAGCCTTTGGCACAAAGCAGAGGTTCAAGGATGGTTCAGTCCTCTCTCTTTCTACCCCTTTCTACCAGCAACTGTTTCTGAGTAATAGACTTGTTTTTCCTGGGAAAATTACTTTAATGGAATTTTTCAGGCAAGAATATTGAAATGGGTTGCCATTTCCTTCTCCAGGGGTTCTTCCCGACTCAGGGATTGAACTCGTGTCTCTTACATCTCCTGCATTAGCAGGCAGATAGTTTACCACTGACACACCTGGGAAGTCCTATAAAATAATACAAAGTTAAAAAAAAAGTTTTCAGTAGAAGATACTTTAAAAAAGTGATAAGTCAGGCAAAACTTCTATCAAGTTATTTGCTATACAAATATGAAAATTTATATACAATATGAAAAATACAGATTGGGAATATCCCCTGGAGAAGAAAATAGCAACCCACTCCAGCCACCCTGCCTGGGAAATCCCATGGACAGGGGAGACTGGTAGGCTACAGTTCATGAGATCACAAAGAGTTGGAAACAACTTAGTGACTAAATAACAACAAAGCTGTTTTAGAAATGAACAACTAAATTTCTCTCTCTTTTTTTTTGGTTTTGTTTATGGTTGGTAAAGTTTTTAGTCAAATAATATTATTCTTGGAATAAGAAATAGATTTAACAATAAAAACATGTAAAAAAATACTACAAGTAAAGAACAAATAATAAAGGAACAGTGGAAAATATGGTTCATCGATTCACAGAAGAGGAAATTAGAATGGCCTATATAGACATGAAGAAAAATTTAATCTCAGTAGGGAAAAATGAGATTTTGAACCTGTTCCATAGGCAAGTTTAAAATATTTGATAATATTAGTACTGGCAGAAATGTGAAGCAAGCTTAGACTCATATTTGCTTGTGGAAATGTTTATTAGCATCACCATTTTGGAGGGTAATTTCTCAATATCTAGTAAGTTTGAGGATATGCATATTTTACAATTCACTAATGATACTTTCAGGAATTGATCACTCATAACTGTCCCACATATACAAGAATGTTCCTGGTCAACATTATTTGTTAAAGCAAAAGCAAATAAACTAACAAAGCTTAGAAACAACCTCAATATTTGTTACTAGGAGGATGATAAAGCATTTTTAGCGTAAAATTGCTAAATGAATACCAGAAAACTAAAATATGGATGAACTGGCATGATAGATATTCATTCAAAAATCTGGGAAACATAATGTAGCAAAAGAGCACAGTTGTAGAAAGACATGATCAGTTTGATGTCAATAATAATTTTTTAAATTAAGAAAAGTATTTTTGCTGCACTGCCTAGCATGTGGTATCTTAGTTCCCTCACCAGGGGCAGAATCTGCAGCCCCGGCATTGGAAGCATGGAGTCTTAACCACTGGAACACTAGGGAAGTACAAGAATTATTTTTTTAAATCAAAAAAAGTTTTAAACATTTAAAAATGAATTCTTATAATTGTAAAATTATACAAACATAGAATGTGGATCTGGAAAAAGGGTTATAAGGCTGAGTCAGGAGAGACATAGGCCTCACCTATAGCTGTAATGTTCTAGTTCTTTACATTATGATTCTGAAGGAAAAAATTGGAAAATGTAAGGTGTACTATTTCTGGGCTGCAAGAATATAAATATTCTTTTCCTTTAAGCATTTCTTTTATGTTTGAAATTTATTAAAAAAAATAAAATGCCATTTCCTATGTCTGATTGAGAGTTATAGATGCATAATAATGTGGGGATATTTTAATGTGTTTGCTCATACACTTGATTGTGGGCTTGACTCTGCTGCATTTTCCCCACTTATTCATGTTCTCTTTAAGTCTTATAAAACCTAGCCTAAGCTCCGCCTCTTCCAGACAGCTTTCTGGGTGACTACAGACTGCTTTGGTCAGATCCCTTTATGAATTTGACCAATGAATGACTGTGACAATTTTTAAAAATTAATTTCTATTGGAGTATAATTGCTTTACAATATTGCATTAGTTTCTATGGTGCAGCAACGTCATTTGCTGGTATATTGTTTTTAGTGCTTTAAACGCTTAAATATTGACTAACATATTTTTAATTCAGAGAAGTCTAGACTTCCTTTGGTCTTCCCTGGTGGTTTAGACAGTAAAGAATCTGCCTGCAATGCAAGACGCTTGAGTTTGATCGCTGGATCAGGAAGATCCCCTGGAGAAGGGAATGGTTACCCACTCCAATATTTTTACCTGGAGAATTCCATGGACAGGGGGGCCTGGTGGGCTATGGTCCATGGGGTCGCAAAGAGTCAGGCACGACTGAGCGACTAACACTGACTAGCCAGACCTTCTCTTATACTTGCTATGAAATTATCTCATAAATGCCACCCTGTTTTATCATAAATTCTGTCTAGAACACATTTACCTCAAGAAGTCAATTCTTAGTAATTATAATTAGTTAATTCATCATTTTGGACTGTTGATGTGCTAGTAGTAGAGAATCCAAAGAAAAAGCTGCAAGAGTTGCCTCAGAGATCTCACAGTAGCGTAGATGTCTGTTTCTTTTTATGTTCATTCAACTATGCAACATACAGGTAATTATTAAACATAATTCTGGGCCAGTTACTTTGTTTGGAAACAGGGATAGAATCAAAAACAAGCAGGCATATTTTTCTTGTATGTATGATTGAACCTGTCTTGAACTAAAAACAGAGTCTCAGTTCTGACAAAAGACTTCTTGGCTATGTCTGGTCTAAAAGGCCATTTGGAGATTTAGCTTGTAAGCTGAATGTAATTTTCAGAAGATGTGAATGACACAAAGGATTGCCATGTTTCACAAGACTGTTCTAGAAAATATGGGAACTGTGGTTGCAGTAACCGTATGTATTAGCTGGATCTGATTTCCTTTCCTGCTTACTTACTGTCGAGCATTTGTTTTCAGTGAATCGATTCTTTAGTAACACCAGTGAACAATCCTTTTTGATAACCTTTCATCAAAAACATATCTTTCTTTTTAAGTACAACCCCCTGAAACAACAGCGTTGATGAATTCTTGGCTCTTTTTTAAAAAAATCACCTCCAGACGTCTTCAGCTGATCCTTACAAGAAGCATGAGAGTTGGTGGGGGAAATGGAGAGTTAGTGTTCGGTGGGGACAGAGTTTCAGTTTAGGAAGGTGAAAAATTCTGGGGGATGGGTGATGGTGAGAGTTGTCCCATAGGGTGAATAAAGTACTCAGTGCCACTGAGCCATACATTTAAATATGGTTAAAATAGTGTGCTTTATATTATGTGATTTTTACCACATACACACACACACAAATTCAGGCAACAAAGTAAGTTTTACTCTCCCTATATTATCAAGGAAGGAAGGGAATATCTGAATGTGTGGATAACTTGGACAAGACCATACACAGGAGAGAACCAGGAACTTTTGACTCAGACAAGAACACTCTGCACTCAGACACTGATTTCTGCATATCAGGAATCCTGGGGACAGGAAATTTAGAGCAGGATTTCTCAACCTCAGTACTTACATTCTGGGCCGAATGATTCTTTGTTGCAGAGGAGGGGGGGGGCTGTCTTGTACACTGTGGAAAGTTTAGCGGCAGCCTTGGCCTCCCCCAGCCCCAGTCATGACGATCAAAAATGTCTCCAGACGTGACCAAACTTCCCCTGGAGGGTAAATCCACCTCCTGATTGAGAGCTGCTGCCTTAGAGCATCACTCAGCAGCAGGCTAGACTTTTTTTTAAAGCTCCAGCAAAGATAGTGCCAAGTTCTGACCACCCTTTACATGGAGAAGGATAGCAGAGCTCAGCCCAGTTGAAGTTGATTAGGCTCATGTAATGAGTTCTGCCTGAAGGCATCTGAGTAGAAGTGATGTACACCACTTCCAGTCTGATCTCTAACCCCAGAGTGATCCTCTTTTGCTCTTTTTCCATTCTGCAGCAAATCTGGAGAGCATGTTTTAAAGATCAAGGGGCCAAGAGATGAGAGAATCTGGGGTTTCTGGGTGACTGGGGTTTTCAGAGCACTGGCTAGATTGACTGTAACTGACTTGAAGGAGAAATAAACCTTCACTGTGTTAAATTAGCCATAATTTGGAGGTTGTTTATTGTAGAAGTTAAAACACCTTGAGAGTGAAAACGATGCTTGTTTGTATTTTAATGTCTCCACTTTTCTTCTCATCAGGCCTCCATGATAGCTCAGTTGGTAAAGAATCTGCCTGCAATGCAGGAGACCCTGCTTCAATTCCTGGGTCAGGAAGATCCCCTGGAGAAGGGAAAGGCTACCCACTCTTGTATTCTGGCCTGGAGAATTCCATGGATGGAGGAGCCTGGCAGGCTACAGTCCATGAGGTCGCAAAGTCAGACACAACTCATCAAAGTCATGCATATACATAATAGAGGTTAAACAAGGATAAAACTTTGTAGCAACGATCTCCTGCTCCAGTGATGCTTCCTGGTGGTGGAGGACTGAACCCTTTGACTCCTTCACACCATCTCTCTTTTCCCACATCCCACTGGGTTGGCCAAAATGTTCATTCAGGTAGATGGTATGGAAAAACCCAAACAAACTTTTTGGCTAACCCAATACTTACACATCTTTTCTCTGATTATCACAGTGCAAATATTGTTCCCAGCTAAGCCAGGTCATGTAACCTTTCCTCCTTCTATATCTGACCTTTGTTTCCCTGGTCAATAGCTCTCTCTGTTTTTGTAGAATTTCTCTACATTGTCTTGATTTTCGTACAGACTTACTATGATACATCTATTTTGACACGTGTGTGTGTGTGTGTGTGTGTAATTTTTTCCTGAAGGCCAGAATATTCCATTTTCCTATCCAGTATTGTTCTTTATAGCATCGGACTTTACTTTTACCACCAGACACATCCACAACTGAGTGTGATTTCTGCTTTGGCCCAGCCACTTTGTTCTTCCAGGAGATATTCGTAATTGCCCTCTATTCTTCCCCAGTAGCATATTGAACATCTTCTGACCTGGGGAGCTCATCTTGTGGTGTCATATCTTTTTGTCTTTTCATACTTGCGGCAAGACTACTGGGGTGGGTTGCTGTTTCCTCCTCCAGTGGACCACATTTTGTCAGAATTCTTTGCTATGACCATCTTGGGTGACTGCGTGGCATGGCTCATAGCTTCACTGAGTTACACAGGCATGACAAGGCAGTGACCCATGAATGGGAATATCTCTGCTAAAGGCCAAATAAGAAGCTCAAAAAATCAATTAAACATTTTTTTTTCTTAAGATCTGTTCCCCAAAAAGCCTTTTGTTTTTGAAGTAGACTTTGAATTATTTCTCTTTGGGTAGTTACACAGCTACCTTGCTTATATTTCCTTTCATTTATTTTCCCATGGATTCTCCTGTCTCGTGGATCCCATATCGTTTTTTTTTTTCTGGCTGTGTAGCTTGTGGGATCTTAGTTCCTCTACCAGGGATTGAACCTGGGCCCTCGGTAGTGAAAACATGGAGTCCTAACCACTGGACCACCAGGAAATTCCTCATGGGCCCCATATCTTTCTTCTGTACACTTCAACTAGAGTGCATTCTCAAGTAGCTTTTTCTAGAAATGGATGTGTGAACAGTAAAATTTTTGAGAATTTGCATGTGTGAAATATCTTGCATATCTTTTCTCTTCCCTCACTGAGTGATTTATTCAGTCCCTCTATTTAGTGTGAATGTCTCCATTGTAGATTTAAAAGTTTAGAATTTTGGTTATTTCTCTACCGTCTTCTATTTTATAGTATAGCTACTGGGAAATTCAATGCTTTTCTAACTCTTAATGATATTGTCTGAGCTGCTTTTTTTTTCCTTCTGGATTTTCATGTTCTTCAGTTTGGGGGAATTTTCTTGCATTTTAAAAGACTTTCCTATGCCCAACTTGGGCTTCCATGGTGGCTCAGAGGTTAAAGCGTCTGCCTCCAATGCAAGAGACACAGGTTCGATCCCTGGGTTGGGAAGATCCCCTGGAGAAGGAAATGGCAACCCACTCCAGTATTCTTGCCTGGAAAATCCCATGGACTGAGGAGCCTGGTGGGCTGCAGTCCACAGGATCACAAAGAGTCGGACATGACTGAGTGACTTTACCTATCTTACCTACCTATGCCAAACTTCCTCCTCTTTTTTTCAGAACTCATTTTCATGACATGTTGATCTTTCTCACAAAGCTTTTATTAAAAAAATTTCCCCCCATTCTTTGTCCTTTTGTTCTACAGTCCTGAAAATTCATATGAAGTTTCTTTTACAAATCTTCTACTCAATTATTTATTTTGACTATGTGTGTGTGTGTGTGTGTGTGTGTGTTTGTGTGAAGTCGCTCAGTCGTGTCTGACTCTTTGCAACCCTGTGGACTATAGCCCACCAGGCTCCTCTATCCATGGGATTCTCCAGGCAAGAATACTGGAGTGGGTTGCCATTTCCTTCTCCAGGGCATCTTCCCAACCCAGGGATCGAACCTGGGTTTCCTGCTTTGCAGGCAGGAGCTTTATCCTCTGAAAGCCTTTTGACTAAGGTGTTATTATTTTCTATGACAACTTCTTTTCTGGGGCCAGGGTATTCTACATTATTTTTTCCAGCTATTCTGCTAGAATCTCATAGAAAAGAAAAGAAAGTAAAGTCGCTCAGTCATGTCCAACTCTTTGCGACCTCATGGACTATAGCCTACCAGGCTCCTCCATCCATCCATGGAATTCTCCAGGCAAGAGTATCGCGTGGGTTGCCATTTCCTTCTCCATAAGTCAGTACTTAGACTTTCGTTGCATATTCATGTAAGTCACCAAATCAGCCTGGCTGTAGTCTGATGGTTTTGAATCCATTGTGACCCTTCTTGGGTTCAGTTATAACCCAAGAGCGGGGTCCTGTAGTTTCTACCAGCATCTACTCTTTCTTTCCGCCGGTACTGCTGTCTTCAGACTAGCATCCAACTCCCCATGCCTTCCCTCTTCTTGGTCCTAAATGCTGACACTCAGGGAATCTGTGGGCCAGTTTGGCTCACGTCTTAGAATATTTCCACCTACAGACACTTAGGTTGGAACTTTCTCTCATCTGCTGAGTCAGATACTGACTCTACCCACTTTCACTTTCACGGAATGTGGCTGAAACCGCTGATTTACTGATGTTCCCTCTCTCGATCCATTTGTCTTGTGTGCCTTGCTGTGCCTCTGCTTTCATTTTGGCTGGGTTTTGTGCAGAATAAGTGATAAATGTCTGTGGTCTAGGCACCGCTTTCCACCTGAAGCCTCCCTCAGGAAAGTAACTTCTTTGATTTACTTTGTGATGTGAAAGTGATCATAAAAAAGGCTTTTTGATGGTTAGGCTGTGCTCTAGATTCTCTAAGCCCTCAGGAATTGCTGGATTTTCCCTGTTAGTCAACCTTTAGGAGACAACCGGCCTGTCCAAGTCATCTTGGGTAAATAAGATATTTACACTGTGGATTCTGGAGAAAGGCCAGCTCAGAAGGGCCCTGTGCTTGTTTTTAATTCTCTGCTGTGCTTTTCTTGAAAATCCTAATATTTTAAGGGAATGTACATTTTTAGTTTGCACCGGGCCTTGCAAATTATGAAACTGATTGTTTTCTGAGGGTAACTATCCTGACGTCTAAATATAATTTGTAGAGTGGCACAGTCCTGGGGATCAGCTTAACCTGTCTTTTTATAAATTCCCTGTGAGTCTAGCCATGCAGCTGCTGTCGGCTTATTACCCAAGATGGGTAGCTCACTGCCTTCTGAGCAATTTTTTTCATTCTCTGGGCCTCTCTGACACAAA